>RXPK01003950.1:47500-58728 GCA_004143645.1 Protaetia brevitarsis | reverse complement strand
CACTGCGTAGCGCATTAACACGAGCCTCGGCCCCCGCGATGCCGTTAATGTGGAATCGTCGACGTTACATATCAGTGAACGTTCGTTTGAGGAAAACTTTCGCCGAGAGGGCGCGCGGATCTACCGAACGACAACTCGCGCCGGTACTATGGAGGAAACTTCGCCGGGAGCGACAGGAAGTTAGAGGGTGAGTAGCAATGGCATATTAGTAGACCACATAAGTCAATATCTGCTACTCCCGCCGTTTTAGCGCGCCTTTCGTCATCGGGCTCGTCGTGGGACGACGGGGTTGCGAGCCGGGCGGCTGTAGGTCTTGTCGCACTCGACGTAGCGCGATAACCACGGGAAGGGGCCCTCGGCCCCCGTCGATGCCGTTAATGACGGATCGGTTCGGACGTCGTGAACGTTCGATGAGGGAAACTTCGCCGGAGCGCGCGGATCTCCGAACGACGAAGTCGCCCCGTACTATGGAGGAAACTTCCCGGAGCGACAGGGATCTCCGAACGACGAACTCGCCCGCCGTATTATGGAGGGACTTCGCCGAGCGACAGGGGTTAGAGGGTGAGATAGCAATGGCTATAGTATGGTTACCCACATTAAAGTAAGGTTATATCTCTGACTCCCGCGTTTAGCCGCGCCTTCCGTCATCGGGAACGTCGTGGGACCGACGGTCGCGAACGCGGGGTTGGAATATCGCCACTCAACGTAAAATGAACCGATAGACGTAGGTGAACGTTCCGACTGGAGGAAACTTCGCCGGAGCTGGTATTATGCAAAAAGCAAACATTGCTTATTGAGAAAGTGTGTGCGTGCGCGCGCGGATACGTATTGGTAATTATGTAATCCGTCGCACGCCGTTGAAGACGGATTATGACGAAAAAAAATGAATAAAAAAAAATAAAATTAAAATAAGAATAAAAAAAAATGAGAAGATGGATATATCGAAGATTATACGATACTGGGGTTCCGTCTAGCCTACAAGACGGTTCCCATGTATATCCTAATCGCGCACGTGCAGTTCACACCACGGTTAGCATACGAGACTCCCCTATGTGAGGGTTAGTCACAAAGGGCGAGGCCAACGGTTGACGTTCAATTATTTTATGACGACAACTATTACGTTGACTGGGGGTCACGCGAGCCGACACAGTCGCATCCCCAGGCGCCGTTTACATTTTTTTCCGGCGACCGAAGGCTCTCTAGAGTACTGGCGTCTCGTCTAGCCGACAAGACGAATCCCCAAGCAAAGGGCTGAGTCTCAACAGATCGCAGCGTGGAAACTGCTCTACGAGTACACCACCCCGCCAGTACGTAAGCGTCTACAGACAATCAATTCCGACATCGAAACTGAGTGGTACCCAGGTCGACCGCTACGGGCTGACGGAAACGTAGCAGAGATCCCGCCGTTCGTCGTTCGCCCCGTGCGGCAAACTAGGGCTCGTGCGACGGCGACGCGAACGTCGCCCGCTAATAAAGTCACATTTGTTTTGAGCCTTCGACCCTCGAACTCCAAGGTATCGTTGCCACTTTGACTAGAGAAGGATACGGCCTAGAGGCGTTCAGGCATAATCCCACGGGATGGTAGCTCGCACCACCGCCCGCTCGAGCGAGTGTGCGAACCAAATGTCGAACCTGCGTTCTCTCGTACTGAGGAGATTACTATCGCAACGACCGGTCATCAGTAGGTATGTAACTAACCTGTCTCACGACGGTCTAAACCAGCTCACTTCCCATTGGCGGGGTAACAATCCGACCGTTGGCGAATTCTGCTTCGCAATGATAGGAAGAGCGACACGAAGGATCAAAAAGCGACGTCGCTATGAACGCTTTGGCCCACCAACCAGTTATCCCTTGGGGTAACTTTTCTGACACCTCTTGCTGAAAACTCTTCAAGCCAAAAGGATCGATAGGCGTGCTTTCGCGTCCCTTGGCTACTGAACATCGGGATCAAGCCAGCTTTTGCCCTTTTGCTTACGCAGGTTTCTGTCCTGCTGAGCTGGCCTTAGACATCTGCGTTATTCTTTGACAGATGACCGCCCAGTCAAACTCCCCGCCTGGCAGTGTCTCGAATCGGATTCACGCGGGAGCAGTGTCGGCGTCGACGCGCGACCAACCGTGAAGGAACCACGCCTACGCCACTTGTACGCGCTTGCTCGAGCACACCGTGACAGCCCGCCGCAAAGCGGGACGGCGCACCGCGTTCCGCCTCACCCGAGTAAGTAAAGAAACATGAAGTAGTGGTATTTCACCGGCGACAAAGTCTCCCACATGTCTACACCTCTCATGTCTCCTTACATTGCCAGACTAGAGTCAAGCTCAACAGGTTCTTCTTTCCCGCTAATTTTCCAAGCCCTTTCCCTTGGCAGTGGTTTCGCTAGATAGTGGGTAGGGACAGCGGGAATCTCGTTAATCCATTCATGCGCGTCACGAATTAGATGACGCAGGCATTTGGCCTACCTTAAGAGAGTCATAGTTAACTCCCGCCGTTTACCGCGCTTGCTTGAATTTCTTCACGTTGACCATTCAGAGCACTGGGCAGAAAATCACATTGCGTCAACACCCGCTGGGCCATCGCAATGCTTTGTTTTATTAGACAGTCGGATTCCCCCAGTCGTGCCAGTTCTGAGCCGATCGTGTTAATGGCGCCGAAGAGGACACCGGCGTCCGGACGTGCCGTCCACCGGGGCCTCGCAGCAAGGAAGTTCCGCGGGGAGGCCAAGGCACGGGGACCGAGCTCGGATATCGCGACGTCCTGAGACGCCACTTCACCCTCGTCCAGGCCCGGACGTCTCAGCGCAGTACCCGCTTTCCCGACCAAGCCCGACACGCCCGATCCTCAGAGCCAATCCTTATCCGAAGTTACGGATTCCAATTTGGCGACTTCCCTTTACCTACATTATTCTATCGACTTAGAGGCTCTTCACCTTGGCAGACCTGCTGCGGATATGGGTACGAACCGGCGCGACGCCCTCACGTGGCCCTCTCCTGGATTTTCAAGTCCGAGGGGAAGATCCGGACACCTGCCGCAACTTGCGGTGCTCTTCGCGCTCCAAACCATATCTCCCTGCTAGAGGATTCCATGGAACTCGAGCGCTTATGCAGAAAAGAAAACTTCTTCCCGGATCTCCGGACGGCGTCTCCAGGTCCTTTGGGTTGCCCCGACGAACTCTTCTGAACGAGGGCCCGACTTTTATAACGGTTCCGCTGCCGGGTTCCGGAATAGGAACCGGATTTCCCTTTCGCCCGCGCGGCGTGTGTCACTCTTTACCGTATATGTTTATGTAACATATGTATCAGCGAAAAAAGCATGCCACACCGCATCGACATCGGCTTTCGCCTATGGCTTAGGATCGACTGACTCGTGTTGGCAACGGCTGTTCACACGAAACCCTTCTCCACGTCAGTCCTCCAGGGGGCCTCGCTGGGAGTATTTGGCTACTACCACCAAGATCTGCACCGACGGCAGGCTCCAGACGGGCTCACGCCCGGTCCTTTCTGGCTCACCGTCGCGACCCCTCCTACTCGTCAGGGCTTCATGACGACCGAAGCGCCTGTCTCACATGCCGCTGACGGCAGAGTATAAGCCACGACGCTCAGCCGCCATCCATTTTCAGGGGCTAGTAACTTCGGCAGGTTGAGTTGTTACACACTCCTTGGCGGATTCCGACTTCCATGGCCACCGTCCTGCTGTCTTAAGTTGACCAACGCCTTTCATGGTATCCCATAAGCGTCGATTTAGGCGCTTTAACTCAGCGTTTGGTTCATCCCACAGCGCCCAGTTCTGCTTACCAAAAGTGGCCCACTTGGCACTTCTGATCCGATATCTCGCGGCTTCACAGTTCAAGCAAGCCGGAGATCTCACCCATTTTAAAGTTGAGAATAGGTTGAGCCGTTTCGCCCCAATGCCTCTAATCATTCGCTTTACCGAATGAGACTCGCGAGAAGCGAGCGCCAGCTATCCTGAGGGAAACTTCGGAGGGAACCAGCTACTAGATGGTTCGATTAGTCTTTCGCCCCTATACCCATTCCGACGATCGATTTGCACGTCAGAATCGCTACGGACCTCCATCAGGGTTTCCCCTGACTTCGTCCTGACCAGGCATAGTTCACCATCTTTCGGTCCCAGCGTGTACGCTCTTGGTGCGCCTCTTCTCGCAATTGAGAACGAGACTCCTCTGGAGTGCGGGCGTCCCCTCAGGGACACCCATCCTCCCTCGGCCCGCGCTAGGCGAGCCTTCACTTTCATTACGCCTTTAGTTTCGTTAGAGTCCAATGACTCGCGCACATGCTAGACTCCTTGGTCCGTGTTTCAAGACGGTCCTGAAATACCCAAAACTATAGCGCCGCAGACCGGCGTGTACGGGGTCTGTCCGAGAACACGGTCACCAGCAGCCGTACGGGTCCGGATCCGGCACTAGGTCCGGATGCCAGATTACCGTCCGCACTTGCGACCGGCCGGACGCGAACCAAATGTCGCGCCCCACGCCTCTTTAGTTATACCGTCGGTATGTCTCCGCCGGGCGACGCGGGGTCCGCGCGGTACGAAACTCGCACGGGCTCCTTGCGATGCCTTAGACCGGCGCCCAACGGGTTCGCGACGTTCCTACAGGGGGAGAAGTGCACGCGTTCGGCCGCGGACGGAACCGGCAACGGCGCGGTCGACGCAAGAACGCCAATCGTCACTCGTCGCCGACTCGCCGCGATTGTCCGAGACGCGTCTGAATCTCCCCGTTCGACCTTTCGGGTTTCTCAGGTTTACCCCTGAACGGTTTCACGTACTCTTGAACTCTCTCTTCAAAGTTTCTTTCAACTTTCCCTCACGGTACTTGTTCGCTATCGGTCTCGTGGTCATATTTAGCCTTAGATGAGTTTACCACCCACTTAGGGCTGCACTCTCAAGCAACCCGACTCTAAGGAGAGATCTCTCCAGCCGTCGACGCGGCCAACTACGGGCCTGGCACCCTCTATGGGTAGTGGCCCCGTTCAAGAAGGACTTGGGCGCGCCGAACGACTTCGGATGGCGGCATCCTCCCGAACACTACATTTCCCGGCGTCCGTCGACCGGCCGCGGGATTCAGTGCTGGGCTCTTCCCTGTTCGCTCGCCGCTACTGAGGGAATCCTGTGTTAGTTTCTTTTCTCCGCTTAATAATATGCTTAAATTCGGCGGGTAATCTCACCCTGCTCTGAGTTCGCGTCGTTATATGAAACAGACGCGTTGAACGGCGGGCTAGCGTATCGCTACGGTCAGACGTCTTAGTAGTAAGTAGAGTATAGGCGCGGCCCGCCATCGTCGTCGTCTCCTATTATGAGAGACGACTAATCTCAACGACGGCGTGTACGACCGGCCGACTCCTTTAACACACTCCTGTGACACGACGACCGGTAGGCGCGTCCTAACTCATTAATGCCGCTTCACCGACGACGCTAGCGTCACGCGCGGTTTACTGCAGCCGTCTTGACGCCGGCGTCGTCGAGAACGCGTCGTCGTCGAAACGAGACACGTTCTCTTATACACACGTTTCTAGTTCGTTTGCTTTAGGGAATCGAAAAGTCCAAGGGACTACTCGACAATATTCCCACAGTCACGATCGTTCGGTGTCGCGCGCGTGTACGTAAACACTCTTCAACTCGTCCACGGCCTACGGGAGACCGCGTATAGTTACCCGAGTGTACGCCTTGCGATCGATAGAATGATCGTTCTTTGCGTCGGTACGGCCTTACGGCGACGCGAGTCGTGGATATAGAAACGACCCTCAGCCAGGAGTGGTCGGGAACAGTATCCGAGGACCGCAATGTCCGTTCGAAATGTCGATGTTCAAGTGTCCTGCAGTTCACAATTTGACGCGCAATTAGCTGCGTTCTTCATCGACCCACGAGCCAAGTGATCCACCGTTCAGGGTAATCTTTATCGGTTTTATTCGACGGAACGCGACCGCACGAGCGGCGTCATCGAGATACGAAACGGCAATCGGCCGACTACGAACTCTGCCGTGGCCGCCGTGTACGCCTCCCCCTTCTCATATTTTCGCCGTTTCACTCGATGCTATCGCACAGATTTCGTTCGAACATAATAATAACGGTGTTAGTCGTTCTCTGTTTATATTTTTGATACGTTCGGTACCGCGCAATGAGGTCACGAGACTGCCGGCGGCACTGTACACACATATCGCAACACCCAGTTAATCGCACCCTCGCGGACGCGTGTACTGTATATTGGTATTGCTGTTAGTGTATCGACAGTAACGACACGCCGTTATTCGTTATCCCTATCTTCGCGCAATGAAAGTTTCCGGGCGTAAAACCTTTAAGCACCGTCGGAACTGCGGCCGTTAAGGCCGCGATAATCCTGACCGGCCGATCCCCCCACATTACGCGGGCTGTGTGCGCGCGTGTCTATGGCGTCGTCTCTGAGTACGAGACGGGATGATGCAATAGGTCCACGGTACCCGGAATACTAATTGTCGCTTAGGGATGCCGGCGCTAGTCGGACAAGCTCGCCTCGGATTTACTCACGTGCGCGTGAACACACTCTCTTTCACAGTTCTAGTTCTTCAGTTCGACTTAGTTTGTTTTGTTTGTCAGTTCGAGCGATAGATGACGCGATCGGTATTGACGAAACACGCGCGCGATGGCGCGCGTACACGTCTCGTCATCGATACACGTACACATATCCTTATACGTGTTGCAATTTTATGTGCTAAACACACGTTAATATCCTTCCGCAGGTTCACCTACGGAAACCTTGTTACGACTTTTACTTCCTCTAAATGATCAAGTTTGGTCTCTCCCAGCAACATCGGCGACGTCCGAAACGCAACGCGCACCGGTCCGAAGACCTCACTAAATCATTCAATCGGTAGTAGCGACGGGCGGTGTGTACAAAGGGCAGGGACGTAATCAACGCGAGCTATGACTCGCGCTTACTGGAATTCCTCGTTCATGGGGAACAATTGCAAGCCCCAATCCCTAGCACGAAGGGGTTCAGCGGTTACCCGGCCGCTCGGCCAGGAAGACACGCTGATTCCTTCAGGTAGCGCGCGTGCGCCCAGAACATCTAAGGCATCACAGACCTGTTATTGCTCAATCTCGTGCGGCTAGAAGCCGCCTGTCCCTCTAAGAAGAATTATTTGTACGCCGACAGTAAAAAACCGCGCACGGACCCGACGCGAGCGACGGACCGGCGGGCATTTGCGATGTCGAGAATACGCCTAGTTAGCAGGCTAGAGTCTCGTTCGTTATCGGAATTAACCAGACAAATCGCTCCACCAACTAAGAACGCGCATGCACCACCACCCACCGAATTCAAGAAAGAGCTGTCAATCTGTCAATCCTTCCGGTGTCCGGGCCTGGTGAGGTTTCCCGTGTTGAGTCAAATTAAGCCGCAGGCTCCACTCCTGGTGGTGCCCTTCCGTCAATTCCTTTAAGTTTCAGCTTTGCAACCATACTTCCCCCGGAACCCAAAAGCTTTGGTTTCCCGGAAGCTGCCCGCCGAGTCATCGGAGGAACGTCGGCGGATCGCTAGCTGGCATCGTTTATGGTTAGAACTAGGGCGGTATCTGATCGCCTTCGAACCTCTAACTTTCGTTCTTGATCAATGAAAGCGTTTTTGGCAAATGCTTTCGCTTCTGTCCGTCTTGCGACGATCCAAGAATTTCACCTCTAACGTCGCAATACGAATGCCCCCATCCGTTCCTATTAATCATTACCTCGGAGTTCCGAAAACCAAACAAAATAGAACCGAGTCCTATTCCATTATTCCATGCACACAGTATTCAGGCGAAGTTTTAGCCTGCTTAAGCACTCTAATTTGTTCAAAGTAAACGTGCCCGCCCACCTCGACACTCGGTGAAGAGCACCCGGTGGATTTGAAGTTGGGCCGCCCCCGAAAGGGCTAAGCCCACCGGCAGGACGTCCCGCGGACACGCCAGTTAAACACCGCGAGCGATGAACCGGCGGCGCGGGACACAAATTCGACTACGAGCTTTTTAACCGCAACAACTTTAATATACGCTATTGGAGCTGGAATTACCGCGGCTGCTGGCACCAGACTTGCCCTCCAATTGATCCTCGTTAAAGGGTTTAGAGTGTACTCATTCCGATTACGGGGCCTCGGATGAGTCCCGTATCGTTATTTTTCGTCACTACCTCCCCGTGCCGGGAGTGGGTAATTTGCGCGCCTGCTGCCTTCCTTGGATGTGGTAGCCGTTTCTCAGGCTCCCTCTCCGGAATCGAACCCTGATTCCCCGTTACCCGTTACAACCATGGTAGGCGCAGAACCTACCATCGACAGTTGATAAGGCAGACATTTGAAAGATGCGTCGCCGGTGCGAGACCGTGCGATCAGCAAAAAGTTATTCAGAGTCACCAAGGTGTACGATGACGGCTTTTACACCCGCCACCGATTGGTTTTGATCTAATAAAAGCGCTCCTTCCGTCTCCGGTCGGAGCTCTGTTTCATGTATTAGCTCTAGAATTACCACAGTTATCCAAGTAAATGTGGGTACGATCTAAGGAACCATAACTATTTAATGAGCCTTTCGCGTTTCACCTTAATACGGCTCGTACTGAGACATGCATGGCTTAATCTTGAGACAAGCATATGACTACTGCAGGATCAACCAGGGAACTGCTATCCGTCAGGGGCACGACGATCGGCGGCGCTATAGCGCCGCTAATCGAGGCCTCACGAGCAGATATCCGCTGCGATGTTCCACGACGAATGTGCGTGTAAAGACGCGCGCGCGTATTTACGCCGTGTGATGCGTAGTATTCGAACGACGACACTGTAGTATCGGTCGTAAGAATCGTGCACCGAGTGGGCGCGCGCTGGCACGTCAACGCACTTCATTCGCCGTGAGAATCGCGTACGCAGTCGACGGCGGACGTACCGCTCACGTCGACCGAAACGTCGAGACCGCGGCAAAAACTACAGGACGTCGACAATCGTCTACTATGCGTGTTCGATCGTGTCATCGTCGTTGTCGTTTTATTCGCCGCTAGACATTCGTATTTTTACTATACTTAGACTATATCGTCGAGTGATAGTCTGGAAAAACTTCGAACATACTCTCGCACCCGTCGCTAGATCGAAATCGACTTGCGATGCAGAGCTCGGCTGCAACATAAGAGAGTAACGGACGAGCATCTTTGTATGAAATCTCGCTCGGTACGAGGCGAGCCGTTGCATATTAGCTGTAATGAACAACGTGGTGTACATTATATGGGTGTTGTCCGCATAGTGAGCACTCGAACGTAATGAACGTCCTAGTCGCCCGCGGACGCGCTGTGGATCCCAGGCACAAATTAGAGATTTCTATGAACCCTCTTCTTTGGCCCGAAGGAGGATTTTCCTTTGCATTCGTGATACAAATTACCCAACACTATCAGTGAACTACACACACATAGCGGAGTAGGTATGTGGGCTGACCGTGTATACATTTGTATCGGACGATGATGATGTCTCTGTTATACTCACCGCTGTACGATCCACAGTTTGGCGCGAATCGCACTATCGGTAGTAAACGACACCATGCCGACGAGAGTATGTCTCGAGCATCGCACGAATATAGTCGTTTCATAGCTACTTATCGTTGCTACTAGACGTACACATCCGTATCTAATACGACACATCGACGACTACTCTCGCCTTATATATGCGCTCGTGTCCGGGACTGCGGATCGTGCACGGTCGGGCCAAAACTACCGCCGGCAACGGTCGGACGCGGTCGCCGGTCGATGTCCCTGTTGTGATCGACGCTATGGTGCCGTGTGTCCGTCGCGGTCTATGATACTTCCCAATTTCGAGTGATGCCTCTCCCACAGTTATTACGTATACTATAGTACTTATAACATAGAGTGGCATTTGCAACGGCCGCTTTAAGACAATTGCGCTCACGCCATCGTATCCTTTTATCATCTTAAGGCCGTATGCCGTTCGTGAAATTTAATTTTTTATGAATGCTGTCGCCTTTACGGAGTACGCTCCTGGGTAAATCGATTCAGAACTACTGATGGACGTCTAATCGGCGGATGTGGAAACTTCGCCGGAGCGCGAGGATTGCGAGCGACGGGATCGCCGCCTACTGTGGAGGAAGCTTCGCCGGAGCGTGAGGATGCGAACGACGAGATCGCCGCCGTACTATGGAGGAAACTTCGCCGGAGCGACAGGATCTCCGAACGACGAACTCGCCGCCGTGTTATGGAAGGAAATTCGCCGGTGCGACAGTGGTTAGAGGGTGAGGTAGCAATGGCTATAGTAGGTACCACATTAAGTCAAGTATCTCTACTCCCGCCGTTTAGCCGCGCCTTTCGTCATCGGGCTCGTCGTGGGACCGACGGGCGAGCGGCGGCTGTAGGTCTGTCGCACTCGACGTAGCGCGATAACCACGAGCCTCGGCCCCCGTCGATGCCGTAATGTGGATCGGTCGGACGTCGTGAACGTTCGATGGAGGAAACTTCGCCGGAGCGCGCGGATCGACGAAGTCGCCGCCGTACTATGGAGGAAACTTCGCCGGAGCGACAGGGATCTCCGAACGACGAACTCGCCGCCGTATTATGGAGGGAACTTCGCCGGTCCGACAGGGATCTCCGAACGACGAAGTCGCCGCCGTACTATGGAGGAAACTTCGCCGGAGCGACAGGATCTCCGAACGACGAACTCGCCGCCGTATTATGGAAGGAAATTCGCCGGTGCGACAGTGGTTAGAGGGTGAGGTAGCAATGGCTATAGTAGGTACCACATTAAGTAAAGTATCTCTACTCCCGCCGTTTAGCCGCGCCTTCCGTCATCGGGCTCGTCGTGGGACCGACGGGCGAGCGGCGGCTGTAGGTCTGTCGCACTCGACGTAGCGCGATAATCACGAGCCTCGGCCCCCGTCGATGCCGTAATGTGGATCGGTCGGACGTCGTGAACGTTCGTTGGAGGAAACTTCGCCGGAGCGCGCGGATCTCCGAACGACGAACTCGGCGCCGTACTATGGAGGAAACTTCGCCGGAGCGACAGGGGTTAGAGGGTGAGGTAGCAATGGCTATAGTAGGTACCACATTAAGTCAAGTATCTCTACTCCCGCCGTTTAGCCGCGCCTTTCGTCATCGGGCTCGTCGTGGGACCGACGGGCGAGCGGCGGCTGTAGGTCTGTCGCACTCGACGTAGCGCGATAACCACGAGCCTCGGCCCCCGTCGATGCCGTAATGCGGATCGGTCGGACGTCGTGAACGTTCGATGGAG
>RXPK01003950.1:30000-42500 GCA_004143645.1 Protaetia brevitarsis | reverse complement strand
CGCTCCACGATTGTCCGCTGGTACAGCTTTCGCTGTCTACGCACCCTAGAGCGCAGTGCAGACAGCTCCTCCGTCCAGAAACCGTTTTTAACAAACGGCTGCCGCCTGGACACAGGTGCTGCTTTTTCTTAGTGCCTGCTTGATGACTCTAGTGGTTGTCTTTGCGTAGTCGTGCACATCGTCGCCCTGTCGGATAGGAGGTGGAAGGTTCGCTTGTACCTCTCTTCGGAGTTTTTCCCAGTCAGCCCTGCCTAGATCAAAGCGGGTCGTGGGTACCCCCACAGCCATCTCGTCTCTCGATTGGCTCCCAGTATCCAGCGTGAACTGGATTAAGTTGTGATCGCTAACCGTAATGTGCTGATGCACCCTCCAGTCAGCAACCCTTCCCTGGGCTTTCTCATTTGTTAGCGTGACGTCTATGTACGTCCCCGCTCCCGCCCTATTTTCATAGGTGGGTGGGTTGCCCTGCCTGTTCTCCACTGCAAGCCCCAGCTCCTGAATGAGAAGCTGGAGCTCCTCACCCTTATCATCGGTGACTGGGCTATGCCACATGATGGATTTGGCATTTGCGTCCGCAACCAAAATAGTCGGAACGCTCGTGAAAGTTGTGAAGGCTTTTCTGGTCTTCCGCAAGTGCATCTCGATGGGGTCCTCATACTGGTAATATTGATTTATCACCACACAAAGGGCCAGCCACCGTGCGCAGCTCAACAACAACGCAGTGTGCGCAGGTACACTGCCTGATCAGTGTTGCGGTTATGTCGGTGTTAAAGACAATGGTAGCCGCCATCGGTCGTTCGCCAATTGCGATAATTCTGGCTCTCGCAGGCATACCAGGAATCGTACCTTCGGCCGTCCACGGCTCCTGCACACATAAGACATCAAGGCGTAGTTCTTCAGCCACTTTTCTTATCTCAGCCGTTACAGCTTTGCTGCCTTGGGCATTGAGTTGCCCAAATCTTATGGATGTCGTGTGTGGATGTAGTTGTGTGGCCATTTTTGAGTGTGATCATATGCGGTACGACCGTACGTTCTGACCATGTCCTCGTGCACGGCGTCAAGATCAAGAGTCTCCTCCCGTCTCTCAAACACTTTGTTTAGTAGCCAGAGCAGCCTTTCACGATCCGTAGGTATCCCGTTACTTTTCAGAACTATCCGATCTACTGCTTCCAGGCTAGGAAACGTGATAGTTCTGCCTCGTGGGTGCAACAATCGAACGGCATGACGCAGGGCCGTCGTGAGGATGCTTACCTCCTCCAACCGCGCCAGTCTCATTTGGGTTTCGAGATTTTCGTAAATAACCTAGGGTCCACAGGGGCAGGCAGCACAACCGGCAGTTCCGCATACCCGCTCCCCACCCCATGTGTTTTATGTCCTTCATGTTGACTAGGTCCCACCTCCCTCGCAGGAGAGGAGCCGTCGCTGTCCTTCTTTTTAAAATACTGCTTGATGTTTTTTAGCAGGCCTTTCTTACGTTTTTCAACCTCCCCCGTAACAGGTACAGGGGGTGTCGTTTCGGCACCTCTCTGGGGGGTCTGTTTATTTTTGAATGCGAGTGCTCGTAGGTAGTTTCTTTTTATTTTTGAAGGTGGTTTCCTTTTTGGTTGTGTTAGGTTTTGTAATGTGTCTTTGTTGTCACTCATAATCTGTTTTTTGGATTAATCTTTCCAGCAACATTTTATGAGTCTGACACTCCGATTGTTTCCCCGTGCATTTTTTATCTCTCCGCATGCACGGTATACATGCCGGAGGTTGTGCTTTTTTGTCGCAACTGTCTTTTTTGTGCCCTACATTTCCGCAATGGTGACAGCATTCCTCCCTTGTGCAGTGCTTCGCGACGTGCCCCAAATCTCTACATTTGTGACACCGCGCGAGGACAATGTAATCCTTAACAGAGATAGCTCTGAAACCGATGTAGATTTTTCCTCCTTTTAATAGCTGCCGCCTCACCCCACTGGAGACCTCGGCTATCATGTGTACAGTTGGCTTTCCTCTTGGCCCAGATTTAAATCTGATTTTAAAGTTATCTTTAAAATCCTTTTCCTCAAGCAGGTCGCTCATGTTTTGCTGATATACAGCATCCGCAACGGCCTGCTCCTTCATATCGGATGGGACGTCGTAGAGGATAACCATAGGTTTCCTCTTCTTGGCGGTTTCCACCTTGACCTGGCTGGTTAAGGTTTTATTGTTCTTTATTTTCTGGAGATCTGTTGCGTCCGCCATTTCCACTATTAGGGTTTTCCTTGAAGTCCTCATCTTTGTAATCCTAATTTTGTCCTTAGCCGGGTTCACAGTAGAGGTGAAGACAGCCTGCACCTCCTTGACTCCCTCATCCCCCTTACCGGAGATGAAGAGCGTCGCGGGTCTTCTTGTCTGCGCCACCATCTGCGCAGTTTTGTTCTGCTGGAGCCTTGGCTTTGCCGCAGCATTGGCGTAGCTCAGAGGCTGCGCCACAGTTTGTCTCTGTTCGCGTAGGGATGTCAAGTCCCTCTCCATTTTTTTGAATTCACCGATGAGCTCCGCCTGAGCAAAAGCCCACTCAGTGATTTTTGACTTCAGAGCTCCCCGAGTTTGCTTCGACAGGCGGCTACTTCCGTCTATCTCTTTCTCCACAAACTCCATGAGGCTCTGATAATTTTTTAGCACCATCTCTGTGGCCCCTAAAGGCCCAGTTTGGCGGCCTGCCTGACTCATGGCGGTTCTCTGTTCGGGAATCAAGTCAGATTCGTTGTTCGTCGCGATCGGGGTAAGATGTCTGTGCTCGACAGACGTCGGCGGAGGGCTCCCTACTAGAGACATGCTGTCTCCAGCAAGAGGGCCCAAAAAGGGAATCGTTGCCGACAGCGGTTCCTGAGTTGGCAACTCAGTTCCCACTGCCGGTCCCCTGTCGACCGGGGTGGTCAGTCCAGAACGGTGCCCTTAGCCGTGGACAGGAAACTTATAGCTGCAGACGCTGCCTTTGCCACCAGCAGCTCGCAAGCCTGCCCTTCGTTTCCGAGGTTACGTCGGGGACGTGGGTTTTGCCGTCTGGTACGAGTGTGCTTATTGCGCTCTTAACCAATACCGCTTTTGTTAGCAACCACTGTAGATTATTCTTCAGCTTCTACTAACGTTGGAGCTTTGCCACAGTACCGCAACCTCATTGGTTACGATATCGCCACTGCGCAAAGCAGTGGGTGGGGTAGGGACAGCGGGAATCTCGTTAATCCATTCATGCGCGTCACTAATTAGATGACGAGGCATTTGGCTACCTTAAGAGAGTCATAGTTACTCCCGCCGTTTACCCGCGCTTGCTTGAATTTCTTCACGTTGACATTCAGAGCACTGGGCAGAAATCACATTGCGTCAACACCCGCTGGGGCCATCGCAATGCTTTGTTTTAATTAGACAGTCGGATTCCCCCAGTCCGTGCCAGTTCTGAGCCGATCGTTGAATGGCGGCCGAAGAGGACACCGGCGTCCGGACGTGCCGTCCACCGGGCCTCGCAGCAAGGAAGTTCCGCGGAGGCCAAGCACGGACCGAGCTCGGATTCGCGACGTCCTGAGACGCCACTTCACCTCGTCCAGGCCCGCACGTCAGCCAGTACCCGCTTCCGACCAAGCCCGACACGCCCCGATCCTCAGAGCCAATCCTTATCCCGAAGTTACGGATCCAATTTGCCGACTTCCCTTACCTACATTATTCTATCGACTAGAGGCTCTTCACCTTGGAGACCTGCTGCGGATATGGGTACGAACCGGCGCGACGCCTCCACGTGGCCCTCTCCTGGATTTTCAAGGTCCGAGGGGAAGATCCGGACACCGCCGCAACTGCGGTGCTCTTCGCGCTCCAAACCATATCTCCCTGCTAGAGGATTCCATGGAACTCGAGCGCTTATGCAGAAAAGAAAACTCTTCCCGGATCTCCCGACGGCGTCTCCAGGTCCTTTTGGGTTGCCCCGACGAACTCTCTGAACGAGGGCCCGACTTAATAACGGTTCCGCTGCCGGGTTCCGGAATAGGAACCGGATTCCCTTTCGCCCGACGGGTGTGTCACTCTTTACCGTATATGTTTATGTATACATATGTATCAGCGAAAAGATACACCGCATCGACATCGGCTTTCGCCTATGGCTTAGGATCGACTGACTCGTGTGCAACGGCTGTTCACACGAAACCCTTCTCCACGTCAGTCCTCCAGGGCCTCGCTGGAGTATTTGCTACTACCACCAAGATCTGCACCGACGGCGGCTCCAGACGGGCTCACGCCCGTCCTTCTGCGCTCACCGTCGCGACCCTCCTACTCGTCAGGCTTCATGACGACCGCAAGCGGCCGTCTCACATGCCGCTGACGGCAGAGTATAAGCACGACGCTTCAGCGCCATCCATTTTCAGGGCTAGTAACTTCGGCAGGTGAGTTGTTACACACTCCTTGGCGGATTCCGACTTCCATGGCCACCGTCCTGCTGTCTTAAGTTACCAACGCCTTTCATGGTATCCCATAAGCGTCGATTTAGGCGCTTTAACTCAGCGTTTGGTTCATCCCACAGCGCCAGTTCTGCTTACCAAAAGTGGCCCACTTGGCACTCTGATCCGATATCTCGCGGCTTCACAGTTCAAGCAAGCCGGAGATCTCACCCATTTAAAGTTTGAGAATAGGTTGAGGCCGTTTCGACCCCAATGCCTCTAATCATTCGCTTTACCGAATGAGACTCGCGAGAAGCGAGCGCCAGCTATCCTGAGGGAAACTTCGGAGGGAACCAGCTACTAGATGGTTCGATTAGTCTTTCGCCCCTATACCCAGTTCCGACGATCGATTTGCACGTCAGAATCGCTACGGACCTCCATCAGGGTTTCCCCTGACTTCGTCCTGACCAGGCATAGTTCACCATCTTTCGGGTCCCAGCGTGTACGCTCTTGGTGCGCCTCTTCTCGCAATGAGAACGAGACGCCCTGGGAGTGCGGGGCGTCCCTCAGGGACACCCATCCTCCTCGGCCCGCGCTAGGCGAGCCTTCACTTTCATTACGCCTTTAGGTTTCGTTAGAGTCCAATGACTCGCGCACATGCTAGACTCCTTGGTCCGTGTTTCAAGACGGGTCCTGAAAGTACCCAAAACTATAGCGCCGCAGACCGGCGTGTACGGGGTCTGTCCGAGAACACGGTCACCAGCAGCCGTACGGGTCCGGATCCGGCACTAGGTCCGGATGCCAGATTATCCGTCCGCACTTGCGACCGGCCGGACGCGAACAAATGTCGCGGCCCCACGCCTCTTTAGTATACCGTCGGTATGTCTCCGGCCGGGCGACGCGGGTCCGCGCGGTACGAAACTCGCACGGGCTCCTCCGCATGCCTTAGACCGGCGCCCAACGGGTCGCGACGTCCTACAGGGGAGAAGTGCACGCGTTCGGCCGCGACGGAACGGCAACGGCGCGGTCGACGCAAGAACGCCAATCGTCACTCGTCGCCGACTCGCCGCGATTGTCCGAGACGCGTCTGAATCTCCCCGTTCGACCTTTCGGGTTTCTCAGGTTTACCCCTGAACGGTTTCACGTACTCTTGAACTCTCTCTTCAAAGTTCTTTTCAACTTTCCCTCACGGTACTTGTTCGCTATCGGTCTCGTGTCATATTTAGCCTTAGATGGAGTTTACCACCCACTTAGGGCTCACTCTCAAGCAACCCGACTCTAAGGAGAGATCCTCCCGCCGTCGACGCGGCCAACTACGGCCTGGCACCCTCTATGGGTAAGTGGCCCCGTTCAAGAAGGACTTGGGCGCGCCGAACGACTTCGGGATGGCGGATCCTCCCGAACACTACATTTCCCGGCGTCCGTCGACCGGCCGCGGGATTCAGTGCTGGGCTCTTCCCTGTTCGCTCGCCGCTACTGAGGGAATCCTGGTTAGTTTCTTTTCCTCCGCTTAATAATATGCTTAAATTCGGCGGGTAATCTCACCTGCTCTGAGGTCGCGTCGTTTATGAAACAGACGCGTAAGACGGCGGGCTAGCGTATCGCTACGTCAGACGTCTTAGTAGTAAGTAGAGTATAGGCGCGGCCCGCCATCGTCGTCGTCGTCTCTATTATGAGAGACGACTAATCTCAACGACGGCGTGTACGACCGGCCGACTCCTTAACACACTCCTGTGACACGACGACCGTAGCGCGCGTCCTAACTCATTAATGCCGCTTCACCGACGGACGCTAGCGTCACGCGCGGTTACTGCAGCCGTCTTGACGCGGCGTCGTCGAGAACGCGTCGTCGTCGAAACGAGACACGTTCTCTTATACACACGTTTCTAGTTCGTTTGCTTTAGGGAATCGAAAAGTCCAAGGGACTACTCGACAATATTCCCACAGTCACGATCGTTCGGTGTCGCGCGCGTGTACGTAAACACTCTTCAACTCGTCCACGGGCCTACGGAGGACCGCGTATAGTTACCCGAGTGTACGCGCTTGCGATCGATAGAATGATCGTTCTTGCGTCGGTACGGCCTTACGGCGGACCGCGCAGTCGTGGATATAGAAACGACCCTCAGCCAGGAGTGGTCCGGGAACAGTATCCGAGGACCGCAATGTGCGTTCGAAATGTCGATGTTCAAGTGTCCTGCAGTTCACAATTTGACGCGCAATTAGCTGCGTTCTTCATCGACCCACGAGCCAAGTGATCCACCGTTCAGGGTAATCTTTATCGGTTTTATTCGACGGAACGCGACCGCACGAGCGGCGTCATCGAGATACGAAACGGCAATCGGCCGACTACGAACTCTGCCGTGGCCGCCGTGTACGCCGTCCCCTTCTCATATATTTCGCCGTTTCACTCGAGTGCTATCGCACAGATTCCGTTCGAACATAATAATAACGGTGTTAGTCGTTCTCTGTTTATATTTTGATACGTTCGGTACGCGCAATGAGGTCACGAGACTGCCGGCGGCACTGTACACACATATCGCAACACCAGTTAATCGCACCCTCGCGGACGCGTGTACTGTATATTGGTATTGCTGTTAGTGTATCGACAGTAACGACACGGCCGGTATTCGTTATCCCTATCTTCGCGCAATGAAAGTTTTCCGGGCGTAAAACCTTTAAGCACCGTCGGAACTGCGGCCGTTAAGGCCGCGATAATCCTGACCGGACCGATGCCCCCACATTACGCGGCGCTGTGTGCGCGCGTGTCTATGGCGTCGTCTCTGAGTACGAGACGGGATGATGGCAATAGGTCCACGGTACCCGGAATACTAATTGTCGCTTAGGGATCGGCGCTAGTCGGACAAGCTCGCCTCGGATTTACTCACGTGCGCGTGAACACACTCTCTTTCACAGTTCTAGTTTCTTCAGTTCGACTTAGTTTGTTTTTGGTTTGTCAGTTCGAGCGATAGATGACGCGTATCGGTATTGACGAAACACGCGCGCGATGGCGCGCGTACACGTCTCGTCATCGATACACGTACACATATCCTTATACGTGTTGCAATTTATGTGCTAAACACACGTTAATGATCCTTCCGCAGGTTCACCTACGGAAACCTTGTTACGACTTTTACTTCCTCTAAATGATCAAGTTTGGTCATCTTCCCAGCAACATCGGCGACGTCGAAACGCAACCGCGCACCGGTCCGAAGACCTCACTAAATCATTCAATCGGTAGTAGCGACGGGCGGTGTGTACAAAGGGCAGGACGTAATCAACGCGAGTTATGACTCGCGCTTACTGGGAATTCCTCGTTCATGGGAACAATTGCAAGCCCCAATCCCTAGCACGAAGGGTTCAGCGGTTACCCGGGCCGCTCGGCCAGGGAAGACACGCTGATTCCTTCAGTGTAGCGCGCGTGCGGCCCAGAACATCTAAGGGCATCACAGACCTGTTATTGCTCAATCTCGTGCGGCTAGAAGCCGCCTGTCCCTCTAAGAAGAATTATTTGTACGCCGACAGTAAAAACCGCGCACGGACCCGACGCGAGCGACGGACCGGCGGGCATTTGCGATGTCGAGAATACGCCTAGTTAGCAGGCTAGAGTCTCGTTCGTTATCGGAATTAACCAGACAAATCGCTCCACCAACTAAGAACGGCCATGCACCACCACCCACCGAATCAAGAAAGAGCTGTCAATCTGTCAATCCTTCCGGTGTCCGGGCCTGGTGAGGTTTCCCGTGTTGAGTCAAATTAAGCCGCAGGCTCCACTCCTGGTGGTGCCCTTCCGTCAATTCCTTTAAGTTTCAGCTTTGCAACCATACTTCCCCCGGAACCCAAAAGCTTTGGTTCCCGGAAGCTGCCGCCGAGTCATCGAGGAACGTCGCGGATCGCTAGCTGGCATCGTTTATGGTAGAACTAGGCGGTATCTGATCGCCTTCGAACCTCTAACTTTCGTTCTTGATCAATGAAAGCGTTTTGGCAAATGCTTTCGCTTCTGTCCGTCTTGCGACGATCCAAGAATTTCACCTCTAACGTCGCAATACGAATGCCCCCATCCGTTCCTATTAATCATTACCTCGGAGTTCCGAAAACCAACAAAATAGAACCGAGGTCCTATTCCATTATTCCATGCACACAGTATTCAGGCGAAGTTTTAGCCTGCTTTAAGCACTCTAATTTGTTCAAAGTAAACGTGCCGGCCCACCTCGACACTCGGTGAAGAGCACCGCGGTGGGATTTGAAGTTGGGCCGCCCCCAAAGGGCTAAGCCCACCGGCAGGACGTCCCGCGGACACGCCAGTTAAACACCGCGAGCGATGAACCGGCGGCGCGGGACACAAATTCGACTACGAGCTTTTTAACCGCAACAACTTTAATATACGCTATTGGAGCTGGAATTACCGCGGCTGCTGGCACCAGACTTGCCCTCCAATTGATCCTCGTTAAAGGGTTTAGAGTGTACTCATTCCGATTACGGGCCTCGATGAGTCCCGTATCGTTATTTTTCGTCACTACCTCCCCGTGCCGGGAGTGGGTAATTTGCGCGCCTGCTGCCTTCCTTGGATGTGGTAGCCGTTTCTCAGGCTCCCTCTCCGGAATCGAACCCTGATTCCCCGTTACCCGTTACAACCATGGTAGGCGCAGAACCTACCATCGACAGTTGATAAGGCAGACATTTGAAAGATGCGTCGCCGGTGCGAGACCGTGCGATCAGCAAAAAGTTATTCAGAGTCACCAAGGTGTACGATGACGGGCTTTTACACCCGCCACCGATTGGTTTTGATCTAATAAAAGCGCTCCTTCCGTCTCCGGTCGGAGCTCTGTTTGCATGTATTAGCTCTAGAATTACCACAGTTATCCAAGTAAATGTGGGTACGATCTAAGGAACCATAACTGATTTAATGAGCCTTTCGCGGTTTCACCTTAATACGGCTCGTACTGAACATGCATGGCTTAATCTTTGAGACAAGCATATGACTACTGGCAGGATCAACCAGGGAACTGCTATCCGTCAGGGCACGACGATCGGCGGGCGCTATAGCGCGCTAATCGAGGCCTCTACGAGCAGATATCCGCTGCGATGTTCCCGACGAATGTGGTGTAAAGACGCGCGCGCGTATTTACGCCGTGTTGATGCGTAGTACTCGAACGACGACACTGTATCGTCGTAGAATCGTGCACCGATGGGCGCGCGCTGGCACGTCAACGCACTTCATTCGCCGTGAGAATCGCGTACGCAGTCGACGGCGGACGTACCGCTCACGTCGACCGAAACGTCGAGACCGCGGCAAAAACTACAGGACGTCGACAATCGTCTACTATGCGTGTTCGATCGTGTATCGTCGTTGTCGTTTTATTCGCCGCTAGACATTTCGTATTTTTACTATACTTAGACTATATCGTCGAGTGATAGTCTGGAAAAACTTCGAACATACTCTCGCACCCGTCGCTAGATCGAAATCGACTTGCGATGCAGAGCTCGGCTGCAACATTAAGAGAGTAACGGACGAGCATCTTTGTATGAAATCTCGCTCGGTACGAGGCGAGCCGTTGCATATTTAGCTGTAATGAACAACGTGGTGTACATTATATGGGTGTTGTCCGCTAGTGAGCACTCGAACGTAATGAACGTCCTAGTCGCACCGCGGACGCGCTGTGGATCCAGCACAAATTAGAGATTTCTATGAACCCTCTTCTTTGGCCCGAAGGAGGATTTTCCTTTGCATTCTGAACAAATTACCCAACACTATCAGTGAACTACACACACATAGCGGAGTAGGTATGTGGCTGACCGTGTATACATTTGTATCGGACGATGATGATGTCTCTGTTATACTCACCGCTGTACGATCCACAGTTTGGCGCGAATCGCACTATCGGTAGTAAACGACACCATGCCGACGAGAGTATGTCTCGAGCATCGCACGAATATAGTCGTTTCATAGCTACTTATCGTTGCTACTAGACGACACATCCGTATCTAATACGACACATCGACGACTACTCTCGCCTTATATATGCGCTCGTGTCGGGACTGCGGATCGTGCACGGTCGGGCCAAAACTACCGCCGGCAACGGTCGACGCGGTCGCCGGTCGATGTCCCTGTTTGATCGACGCTATGGTGCCGTGTGTCCGTCGCGGTCTATGATACTTCCCAATTTCGAGTGATGCCTCTCCCACAGTTTTACGTATACTATAGTACTTATAACATAGAGTGCATTTGCAACGGCCGCTTTAAGACAATTGCGCTCACCCATCGTATCCTTGTTATCATCTTAAAGGCGTATGCGTTCGTGAAATTTAATTTTTTTATGAATGCTGTCGCCTTTACGGAGGTACGCTCCTGGGTAAATCGATTCAGACTACTGATGGACTCTAATCGGCGGTATGTGGAAACTTCGCCGAGCGCGAGGATTGCGAGCGACGGGATCGCCGCCGTACTGTGGAGGAAGCTCCTCGCGACGTGAGGATGCGAACGACGAGATCCCGCCTACTATGGAGGAAACTTCTCCGGAGCGACAGGGATCTCCGAACGACGACTCGCCGCCGTGTTATGGGAAGAAATTCGCCGGTGCGACAGTGGTTAGGGGTGAGGTAGAATGGCTATAGTAGGTACCACATTAAGTTCAAGTATCTCTACCCGCCGTTTAGGCCGCGCCTTTCGTCATCGGGCTCGTCGTGGGACCGACGGGCGAGCGGCGGCTGTAGGTCTGTCCGCACTCGACGTAGCGCGATAACCACGAGCCTCGGCCCCGTCGATGCCGTAATGTGGATCGGTCGGTACGTCGTGGAACGTTCGATGGAGGAAACTTCGCCGCGAGCGCGCGGATCGACGAGTCGCCGCCGTACTATGGAGGAAACTTCGCCGGAGCGACAGGGATCTCCGAACGACGAACTCGCCGCCCGTATATGGACGCGGGACTTCGCGGTCCGACAGGGATCTCCGAACGACGAGTCGCCGCCCGTCTATGGAGGAAAACTTCTCCGGAGCGACAGGGATCTCCGAACGACGAACTCGCCGCCCGTATTATGGAGGAACTTCGCCGGTGCGACAGTTGTAGAGGTGAGGTAGCAATGGCTATAGTAGTACCACATTAAGTAAAGTATCTTCCCTCCCGCCGTTTTAGGCCGGCGCTTCGTCTCGCTCGTCGTGGACCGACGGGTGCGAGCGGCGGCTGTAGTCTGTCGCACTCGACGTAGCGCGATAATCACGAGCCTGGCCGCGATTGCGTAATGTGGATCGGTCGGACGTCGTGAACGTTCGTTGGAGAAACTTCGCCGGAGCGCGGGATCTCCGAACGACGAAAGTTCGCCGCGTACTATGGAGGAAACTTCGCCGGAGCGACAGGGATCTTCGAACACGAACTCGCCGCCGTATTATGGAGGGAACTTCGCCGGAGCGACAGGGTTAGAGGGTGAGGTAGCAATGCGTATAGTAGGTACCACATTAAGTCAAGTATCTCTACTCCCGCCGTTTAGCCGCGCCTTTCGTCATCGGGTCGTCGTGGGACCGACGGCGAGCGGCGGCTGTAGGTCTGTCGCACTCGGACGTAGCGCGATAACCACGAGCCTCGCCCCCGTCGATGCCGTAATGCGGATCGGTCGGACGTCGTGAACGTTCGATGGAGGAAACTCGCCGGAGCGCGCGGATCTCCGAACGACGAAGTCGCCGCGTACTATGGAGGAACTTCGCCGGAGCGACAGGGATCTCCGAACGACGAACTCGCCGCCGTATTATGGAGGGAACTTCGCCGGAGCGACAGGGGTTAGAGGGTGAGGTAGCAATGGCTATAGTAGGTACCACATTAAGTAAGGTATCTCTACTCCCGCCGTTTAGCCGCGCCTTCCGTCATCGGGGAACGTCGTGGGACCGACGGCGCGACGCGGGGTGTTGGTCTATCGCACTCAACGTAAATGAACCGATAGGACGTAGTGAACGTCCGATGGAGGAAACTTCGCCGGAGCTGGTATTATGCAAAAAGCAAACATGCTTATTGAGAAACGTGTGTGCTTGTGCGCGCGCGGATACGTATTTGTAATTATGTAATCCGTCCGCGACGCCGTTGAAGACGGATTATGACGAAAAAATAAATGAATAAAAAAAAATAAAAT
>RXPK01003950.1:20000-27500 GCA_004143645.1 Protaetia brevitarsis | reverse complement strand
TACCGGCGTAAGATCTTTCCAACGCGTCACCGAGTCTAACCAGCGACGTCAGACCCGGAGACCCCGTAACTCCGGCACCACTGTTCCAACTTAGCGACCAACTTCGTGCACGTGTCCGACACCGCCACCGCAAAACCGACCCGTCACTTGAACCATCAAGCTTCCGAAGTCTACGCAAGTAGTATAGATGAAATCGCGGCCCGCAGGAACGTTATCCCCAAGCCGCCCTGCCGCACGGGGGCATATAAGTAGGCGTCGGGACATGTGATGTGCAGATGAAGTGCTTTCTTAACGAATTTCCGAATGTCGCAGTCAGCGCGCGCGAGGGCTTTTAAGCTGATTTTGGGTTCTGGAGACAGTATAGGTAACGCGGCACGAGGTACCGCTTCAATAAATGTAGCTTCTGCTGGGGCTTAAGTGGGGCCTCTGGAGCCGCGAAAGGTGAAGATTTAAGTCACCTACGGAGTACTTCATGGAGTAACCCATGAAGGTGTATGCGAATCCCAGGTACTTAAAGAGGACCCACCGTGATGCTAGGGATGATGCTACGGCGACCACCAAAGAGGCGGACGTCATCAGGGCAACTTCTTCTTCGCTGGTACGGTTTTCTTACCATCGCTGTACACTTTCCGACATTGACTTCCAGCGATCGATCCCTGAGGAAATGGCTCAAGATGTTCAATAAACCTGTGCGCCCCTGACCGAATCCGACAGGAGCACCAGGTCGTCAGCATATCCGAGACAGGCGATGCTGCCCCCGCCTCCAGAGCCAGGCCTCCCCCTGGATTCTAAAGCACAGATAAGTTCATCCAGAATGATGTTGAACAGGAAGGGGGACATGGGATCGCCCTGACGAACCCCTCTCGCGATATTTATTGGTCTGGTAGTACGCCCCATGCAGGTAATGGTGGTCGTGTTGCCTGAATATGACTCCATTATATAGTCAATCATGCCTTTCTCGACGCCCGCACGTACCAAGGCACGCCTCACCGACTCGTGCGACACGAGGTCGAAAGCCTTGCGAAGATCTATCGTTACTATAGTGTGCGGGCGGCTCCCTTACGGCAACTACGAATGATATGCTCTATTGTCAGATTGTTTATGAGGCAGCCATCAGTCCTCTTGAAGCCTCTGGTGCGGGTGCAATGCGACGGTCGCCAGGCGCCAGCCAATAATCCTGTGAAGCACCCTGAGCAGAAGCGAGGTGACTGTTATCGGTCTCCAGGCGTTAACATCTACCGATGGCCTCCCCTTCGGGACGAGAGTAGTACGGACCCGCTTCAGGGAGGGCGGCACAGTGTGACATGCCACCATGCAATTGAAGAGTAGGACAAGTTTCCTCAGTTTGATCCTCCTCAGGGACGCCAACCTGAGCCCATCGGGGCCGGCAGCAGAGGGCCTCGTAGCCGCCAGGGAACGCTGGATCTCCTCCTCCGTTATCGGTAAGTACAGCCTCGCCGCTCCGTCACGCCCACCACCGGCTGATCATCGGGGGGGACTCACTACCAAAGATGTTCCGGTAAGCGGCTCAACATCGGCGACATCCGGCGCCACTCGGCCCTCAACTCCAGTCGGACAACGAACCAATCAGGACATCGGCGGCCAACTGTGTCGGTATTAGTCTTTGTACATTTCCTGTACGCGTTTGAAGGTATAGGCACGCTCGGACTGCGCACCACAGCGCCGCCCCCAACGCACGACGGCCACGACCCACAACGGCGCGAGCAACAGTCGGCGCGGCAGGCGTAATCGCCAACACATAGTCTTCCAGAGCAGCGCCATACGGCCATCCCGAGCACGCCCGTCCGCGATCCTCAAGGCACGACCACACCGCGAGATCGTCAGGGTCCCCACTCCGCGCACTCGACTCGGTAGCGCCACAAAAAAGTTAAACGGGTCGCCAGAGTCAACCTCCGACACACGCGCGGCGCCCCGACACGGAGTAGGGGGGCAACACATTCGCGCCGCGATCGGCCAACACCGAGGGCCAGCCGCGCCGGACGAACCGGAGACAAACCACCGACGGCGTGCAATCCTCCGGAGGCCCCACAGGGGGCGTAACCGGACCCGGACCGGGCCGGGGAAGATGGACTCCTGGACCAACCGGACCGCAGGCGACCCTCATCTTCATCCGACGAATCTCGCTCCTCTGGACGTATCGCTGTACGGCAAACCACGTAAATCATTGACCAGGTCTGGTATTCCTTGTTGTTTTTTCGGAAGCTTTTTGATCTCTTCTGCTGTCCAATCACCGAACCTGGAGGCAGCTCAATGTTGATATGTCTACCGGCATATGCAGCCTCGACACGGGCCATCTGTATCACCGCATCCTCGTCAAAATCGTCCTTCCTCAGGCGACGTCTCCTGCCCAACACCACGCCCTCGCACTCATTGTTGTATTCCTCAGGGTGGGCATGCTTAACGTGCTGACGCAGACGGTGTACTTCTCGAACAGACGTTCACAAAAGTCGCAGTTGTAAGCCAACGGCTCCACCCGCGGCAGTACCTTCGTTGTGATGCTGTCTTAATTTAGGACGCGATTCGTAGGACTTCCCACACACACACGGGAACTCAAGCGCGGGGCATGGCGGTAATTTCTCGCCAGCTTTAAAAGTAACAGTTAATAAACACCCGCGCACTAAGAGCCGCATACACGGCATCACTCTCAGAAAGTCAAGCGGCCCACGGACACAAAGGCGCACGACCCCGAAAACGTAGCGGCGGGTCAGAGCACCAACCGCCCACCGCACCCACGCCAGGCGGGCACACCACCGAAATGTCCCCAACCGACGGGGCCCAACCAACCGACACAACACCAACCAACTGCGCATGCGCCAGGCGTTCGCGCATGGGGAAAATCCCGAAGAAAAGAGTTCAAAGTTCGAGACTACGCGGACACAGCTCAAATCGATTATGCGCCAATCGGAACGGGACCCGCACCACCGGAGGGGGCAAAAGCGAAAAACCCAAATTAACCCCCCTCAAAGGGACCGCCTCACAGCACTGGACAGGCGGAAAAACAGCGCTCCGCGAAATGTGCACTCCTAAACCCAGGCGCAACGGAGGGGAACCCGCGCAGGCGCACTCCAACCCCCACCACCAGGGGACCGCAGCAGGAACAACAGCGGGACGGCAGGCAATCCCAGCGAAGAATGTGTGGCACAGAAAGGTTCAAATCACACACTGTATAGTAATAGCTTGGTTCCCAAATAACTCTGTTATATTGTTATGCCGAAGGCGTTCAAAATCGGAAAAAGTAAAAGTGGACCGAGCACGTCATCGCGTAAAAGAAATAGGCTTCATGCGAAAACCAGTTTGCAGGCAAGGTCAATTGTAACGGCTAGCCAGATTCAAATGTAAATATAATATCAATAATATTTTAAACCTCAAAGAGTTTAATAACAGTTACCAACGACTAGCTTCCGCGTGTCGGTAAAATAAAATTCACGTTTAATAGATAAACTGTAAATAATTAAAATTAAAATAGCTCGCACAATAATACAACGGACACCACAGGACGCACTCATTAAACATGTTAAAATTGTAGTAAAATACAGAATGACAGTAAACGGGATTTTAAAATTATGAAGGGGGACAATACCGCCACCACGAGACACCGAGACAGACCCGGCCGCCGGCATCGAACAGTCACCACGCCGATAAAAATGCCTCTCGATGTTGGATAGAGTCTTATTAAGAACTTGCGGAGCAACACGCCAAACACGTCAGCACCGACAACGACTGTTAAGAGCAGTCCGAGATTGACTCTCTTAAGGTCCTTCGTGAGGTGCGGACGTGTTTCGAGCGCTCTGCGAGAGAGAGGATAACTCTTTAGTAATTGAGTTTATAGATATGTTCTGAAAAGTCGTTTCGAATGAACAACGGCACAGCTTTGATAATAGTTTGTATCGCGAGTTTTAAAGTGTTGTGTTAGTCTCTTTGTATTGCTGTCCCGACTGGGCTGCTGTGTTTTAAATTAATCGGCTAATGTGGATAGACTTCACCTTACATAAATTGAATGCCGTGTTTATTTTAAGACTTTGACTGACGCCCTTCGGGAACTAGTTAGTCATATATTGAGCATTTGAATAGAAATGGTTTAAAGTATAGGATTTTTAATATATTATAACGTCGTGAAAACGGGAAACATTAAAGTAACAACGTTTAGGAGGACGATTTTACGCGTTTCTTCGGACTTGTTGCGGTTTCTTGCAGCCGATAAGAACTGTAGTGCCGAAGATAACATCTTTTTCGGACAATCGAGCAACAATACAGGGTGTTATTTTGCGTGTTGGTTTTGTTTTAACGTGTTTGTCGCTGTTGCGCGGTATTCCGACCTGAGACTTCGGTCACCGGGCGGAACTCTTTCTATCTCGTATGTGTCTGTGGGTGCACGTTGTGACTCGTGCGGTGGCTGGGTGTGTGCGGGGGGATTGGACTTTATCGGGCGGAACTTTGGGGCCACATAGGGTGTTTCCCCCCTCAAGTACTTTAATTTTAGAGGGGGTCATTTTTAAAATCTTCCCTGAGCCGTGCATGGTGGTCCATTGGATGCGCGATTTTGTGCATAATACTTTTGACATCTAAATCTGTGCCACCCCTACCCTAGATCTTTAAAGGGGGTATTAAGGGCTGCGCACTCGCTGGATTTATGCGCAGACGATTGGTGCGGATGTGGACAGACTGTGGTGTCCGCTCTGAGGAACTTTCCGCCTTGTGCCGGGTTTCGCGGGTGCGCGGCGGTGACTTTTGTGCGCAGAGGTACGGGTCGTGAAGCACCTGTCTCGATTGGCCGTCGGAGGGAGCCTTAGCCTTTGGAGGGGTTTCCGGGCTGCGCAGAGCGTCTGTGTCGCGGTGCGGTGTGCGCGGGTGCTTGCCCGAGGTGCGGACCGGGTTCCTTGGGATTCGTGTGTGGCGCCCGTTCGGTCTGGGGGTCCGTCTGTCTGCCCTAGGTGTGGACTTGCCTCGCGAAGTGAGGAGCCTCCTTAACGCTTTGTGTGGGAGGCCTGGGAGAGTCGTGCTACTGGTGTGGCGTTTATGCGCGCGGGGTTATATTAACCCATTATTAAACTTTGATTGTGGCGAAGTGTTCGCTATGCAGCGCGCGACGGTACGTGACTGGCCGGGGCCAACAGTGCGTGTGCGGTAAGGTGTACAATACGCAGATGGCGTTGAGACAACACCAGCGGTATTACTGTAGGGGTCGCGATGCGGGAGACGATAATGTTTGTCCGGTCTGTGGTACGAGGTATGGCAGCTATTCCGGGATGAGACAGCATTTTAGGAGAGGACATCCGGAGGAATACAATCGCGACTTGGAGGGTGAGGCACTGCGTCCGAAGCGACGATTGCTGAAGTCGGATTTCGACGAGGAGCTGCATTGAGGTTGGCGCATTTGGAGGCAGCGTTTACGGGTCGAACGGTGAACGGTCTAACTGCTTCGGTGTTGGAGGAATTTACAGTGGAGGAGATTTTGCAAGTTCACGGAAGAACAACAAGGACTACCGGGACCTGGTGAACAGCATTAAGGGGTTGCCCTATGATCCGGGACCGGGACCGCCGTCGCCTGGATCGGGGGATGAAGAGGAGGATGACTTCCAGGATGGGACTCCACCAGACGATGATCCGGTGGATGGTTGCAGATTTACGGATGGACGAAGATTATACGGAGGAGGATGACGCCCGTGATGATGGGAGGGACGGGACGCCGGGGATGCCGGATGTGAAGTGTTGCGGCCCGGTCAGTGGGGTTCGGCGCGAGAGGATTTGCGCCCGGCAGGTGTTGCGGCTGCCCGCTCGGCGCCGGCGCCTGGGCGTAGTGGCGGCCCGGGTACTGGTGTGCGGAGATTTCGGTCTATTTTGGCGCGTTATTATGAGGACCCACAAGTGAACCGTGGTCGGGACCTGATTGTGAATTATACGCGAATACCATCGAGAGCGACGCTCTCCCGTTCGGCCGTACCGTCGCGAGAGCGTTGGAGAACTGGATAGGGACGGTTGTTGAGCGGGGTCGGGAGCGGGATGGTGCGGTGAGACGTGGAGATGGGCGGCGGGAGTCAGGACGCGGGCGTTTGCGTAAATATCGAGCGGCTGCGGGTAGGGCTCATTTATTTAAAATTGCACAGAGCATGTACTATAAGAACACCTCCCAGCTTGCTAATGAAGTAATAGAAGGAAAACTAAGAGTGCCGGGAGAAACGGGAGCGATGATGGTCGCCGCGCCTGGAGGTCATCGAGGAGACGTATACGTCCATCTTTGCGGCCCCCTCGCCTGTTGACGACCATCCGATAAAGGATGCACGGGGGCCGGCGGGGAGGATTTTGACCCCGATCACGGAAAGAGATGTTAAATGGGCACTGAATGTCACTAAGTCGACATCGGCGGGCCCTGACCTTGTGAGAATTACGCACCTGAGGAGGCTTCCTGTGTGCCGATTGGTATTTTTACAATATAATTTTGATGCACCAGGTCATTCCCCCATCTTTGGGCCGAGCCAGGACTATATTAATACCGAAGGCTGACAGAACCCCCGACATCAATGGATGGAGGCCCTTAACGGTGACCTCCATATTTTTAAGAGTACTAAACAAGATCTTAGCGTACAGGTTAAACGAGGTGCAAATCCATCCGCACCAGAGGGGTTTCCGGCGGGTGGATGGCTGTTTCATTAACAATATCGCGCTTGAAAGCATCATTAAGAGCGCTCGAAAAAGAGCTCAGCCACATGTGGTAGTTACCTTGGATTTGCGGAAGGCCTTTGACATGGTGTCGCATTGCACGGTCAAGCGCGCTTTGCGACGGGCCGGCCTCGACGATAACTTCATAAGATATGTCGAGAACAATTATATGGGGGCTAGGACAACGGTAGCCTGTGCGGGTCGAACTACTCATGAGATGGCCGTCACTAGGGGGGTTCGGCAGGGAGATCCGCTGTCGCCTTTCCTATTCAATATTGTGATGGATGAGCTAGTATGCAGGCTGGAGAGCTCTGGTAAGGGACTTACAATGGAGGACGGATCCAGGATTGCCTGTTTAGGGTATGCGGATGATTTGATCATATTCGCTGATACCCCAAAAAAGGCCCAAGCGTTATTAAACATAGCTGGGAACTTCTTTACTGAACACCACCTACAAGTTAATATTGATAAGAGCACAGCTATGATAGCTAAAAGAGTACCCGCGAAGAACAAACTCTTCATCGCTACCACCTCCATCTTATGTGTATGCGGGAGACTGCTGCCCATTATCTCGCCGACCCAGTCTTTCAGCTATTTGGGGTTCCGGTACGGGATGATGGGACTGTCATGGGGGTACACGGTGCGTGACTTGGGCGTACAGCTTGGGAGAATACAGACGGCACCATTAAAACCTTACCAGAAACTGCATATACTGAAGCGATTCCTTATACCCCGGTACTTGCACTGTATGCAGAACCCAAAACTCAACCTGGCGGTTCTGGTCGGTGCTGATAAGTCTATTAGGAGATTTGTGAAGAAGGC
>RXPK01003950.1:0-15000 GCA_004143645.1 Protaetia brevitarsis | reverse complement strand
GCGGTGAGTATAACAGAGACATCATCATCGTCCGATACAAATGTATACACGGTCAGCCCACATACCTACTCCGCTATGTGTGTGTAGTTCACTGATAGTGTTGGGTAATTTGTATCACGAATGCAAAGGAAAATCCTCCTTCGGGCCAAAGAAGAGGGTTCATAGAAATCTCTAATTTGTGCCTGGGATCCACAGCGCGTCCGCGGGCGACTAGGACGTTCATTTACGTTCGAGTTGCTCACTATGCGGACAACACCCATATAATGTACACCACGTTGTTCATTACAGCTAAATATGCAACGGTCGCCTCGTACCGAGCGAGATTTCATACAAAGATGCTCGTCCGTTACTCTCTTAATGTTGCAGCCGAGCTCTGCATCGCAAGTCGATTTCGATCTAGCGACGGGTGCGAGAGTATGTTCGAAGTTTTTCCAGACTATCACTCGACGATATAGTCTAAGTATAGTAAAATACGAAATGTCTAGCGGCGAATAAACGACAACGACGATGACACGATCGAACACGCCATAGTAGACGATTGTCGACGTCCTGTATTTTTGCCCGCGGTCTCGACGTTTCGGTCGACGTGAGCGGTACGTCCGCCGTCGACTGCGTACGCGATTCTCACGGCGAATGAAGTGCGTTGACGTGCAGCGCGCGCCACTCGGTGCACGATTCTTACGACCGATACTACAGTGTCGTCGTTCGAGTACTACGCATCACACGGCGTAAATACGCGCGCGCGTCTTTACACGCACATTCGTCGTGGAACATCGCAGCGGATATCTGCTCGTAGAGGCCTCGATTAGCGGCGCTATAAGCCCCGCCGATCGTCGTGCCCTGACGGATAGCAGTTCCCTGGTTGATCCTGCAGTAGTCATATGCTTGTCTCAAAGATTAAGCCCATGCATGTCTCAGTACGAGCCGTATATAGGTGAAACCGCGAAAGGCTCATTAAATCAGTTATGTTCCTTAGATCGTACCCACATTTACTGGATAACTGTGGTAATTCTAGAGCTAATACATGGCAAACAGAGCTCCGACCGGAGACGGAAGGAGCGCTTTTATTAAGATCAAAACCAATCGGTGGCGGGTGTAAAGCCCGTAATCGACACTTGGTGACTCTGAATAACTTTTTGCTGATCGCACGGCTCTCGCACCGGCGACGCATCTTTCAATGTCTGCCTTATCACTGTCGATGGAGGTTCTGCCCTACCATGGTTTAACGGGTAACGGGGAATCAGGGTTCGATTCCGGAGAGGGAGCCTGAGAAACGGCTACCACATCCAAGGAAGGCAGCAGGCGCGCAATTACCCACTCCCGGCACGGGGAGGTATGACGAAAATAACGATACGGGACTCATCCGAGGCCCGTAATCGAATGAGTACACCTCTAAACCTTTAACGAGGATCAATTGGAGGGCAAGTCTGGTGCCAGCAGCCGCGGTAATTCCAGCTCCAATAGCGTATATTAAAGTTGTTGCGGTTAAAAAAGCTCGTAGTCGAATTTGTGTCCGCGCCGCCGGTTCATCGCTCGCGGTGTTTAACTGGCGTGTCCCGCGGGACGTCCTGCCGGTGGCTTAGCCTTTCGGGGGCGGCCAACTTCAAATCCACCGCGGGCTCTTCACCGAGTGTCGGGTGGCCGGCACGTTTACTTGAACAAAATAGAGTGCGTAAAGCAGGCTAAAACTTCGCCTGAATACTGTGCATGGAATAATGGAATAGGACCTCGGTTCTATTTTGTTGGTTTTTCGGAACTCCGAGTAATAGATTAATAGGAACGGATGGGGCATTCGTATGCGACGTTAGAGGTGAAATTCTTGGATCGTCGCAAGACGGACAGAAGCGAAAGCATTTGCCAAAAAACGCTTTCATTGATCAAGAACGAAAGTTAGAGGTTCGAAGGCGATCAGATACCGCCCTAGTTCTAACCATAAACGATGCCAGCTAGCGATCCGCCGACGTTCCTCCGATGACTCGGCGGGCAGCTTCCGGAAACCAAAGCTTTTGGGTTCGGGGAAGTATGGTTGCAAAGCTGAAACTTAAAGGAATTGACGGAAGGCACCACCAGGAGTGGAGCCTGCGGCTTAATTTGACTCAACACGGGAAACCTCACAGGCCCGGACACCGAAGGATTGACAGATTGGACACTCTTTCTTGATTGGTGGGTGGTGGTGCATGGCCGTTCTTAGTTGGTGGAGCGATTTGTCTGGTAATTCCGATAACGAACGAGACTCTAGCCTGCTAACTAGGCGATTCTTCGACATCGCAAATGCCCGCCGGTCCGTCGCTCAGCGTCGGGTCCGTGCGCGGTTTTTACTGTCGGCGTACAAATAATTCTTCTTAGAGGGACAGGCGGCTTCTAGCCGCACGACATTGAGCAATAACAGGTCTGTGATGCCTTAGATGTTCTGGGCCGCACGCGCGCTACACTGAAGGAATCAGCGTGTCTTCCTCGGCCGAGCGGCCCGGGTAACCCGCTGAACCTCCTTCGTGCTAGGGATTGGGGCTTGCAATTGTTCCCATGACGAGGAATTCCCAGTAAGCGCGAGTCATAAGCTCCGTTGATTACGTCCCTGCCCTTTGTACACACCGCCCGTCGCTACTACCGATTGAATGATTTAGTGAGGTCTTCGACCGCGTGCGCGGTTGCGTTTCGACGTCGCCGATGTTGCTGGGAAGATGACCAAACTTGATAATTTAGAGGAAGTAAAAGTCGTAACAAGGTTTCCGTAGGTGAACCTGCGGAAGGATCATTACGTGTGTTTAGCACATAAATTGCAAACACGTATAAGGATATGTGTAACGTGATCGATGACGAGACGTGTACGCGCGCCATCGCGCGCGTGTTTCGTCATACCGATACGCGTCATCTATCGCTCGACACTGACAAACCAAAAAACAAACTAAGTCGACTGAGAAACTAGAACTGTGAAGAGAGTGTGTTCACGCGCACGTGATAAATCCGAGGCCGAGCTTGTCCGACTAGCGCCGGCATCCCTAAGCGACAATTAGTATTCCGGTACCGTGGACCTATTGCCATCATCCCGTCTGTACTCAGAGACGACGCCATAGACACGCGCGCACACAGCGCCGCGTAATGTGGGGGCATCGGTCCGGTCAGGATATCGCGGCCTTAACGGCCGCAGTTCCGACGGTGCTTAAAGTTTTACGCCCGGAAAACTTTCATTGCGCGAAGAATAGGGATAACGAATACCGGCCGTGTGTTACTGTCGATACACTAACAGCAATACAAATATACAGTACACGCGTCCCGAGGGTGCGATTAACTGGGTGTTGCGATATGTTGTGTACAGTGCCGCCGGCAGTCTCGTGACCTCATTGCGCGTACCGAACGTATCAAAATATAAACAGAGAACGACTAACACCGTTATATTATGTTCGAACGGAATCTGTGCGATAGCACTCGAGTGAAACGGCCGAAATATATGAGAAGGGGACGGCGTACACGGCCGGCACGGCAGAGTTCGTAGTCGGCCGATTGCCGTTTCGTATCTCGATGACGCCGCTCGTGCGGTCGCGTTCCGTCGAATAAAACCGATAAAGATTACCCGAACGGTGGATCACTTGGCTCGTGGGTCGATGAAGAACGCAGCTAATTGCGCGTCAAATTGTGAACTGCAGGACACTTGAACATCGACATTTCGAACGCACATTGCGGTCCTCGGATACTGTTCCCGGACCACTCCTGGCTGAGGGTCGTTTCTATATCCACGACTGCGCGGTCGCCGTAAGGCCGTACCGACGCAAGAACGATCATTCTATCTATCGCAAGCGCGTACACTCGGGTAACTATACGCGGTCCTCCCGTAGGCCGTGGACGAGTTTGAAGAGTGTTTACGTACACGCGCGCGAAACACCGAACGATCGTGACTGTGGGGATATTGTCGAGTAGTCCTTGGACTTTTCGATTCCCTAAAGCAAACGAACTAGAAACGTGTGTATAAGAGAACGTGTCTCGTTTCGACGACGACGCGTTCTCGACGACGCCGCGTCAAGACGGCTGCAGTAACCGCGCGTGACGCTAGCGTCCGTCGGTGAAGCGGCATTAATGAGTTAGGACGCGCGCTACGGTCGTCGTGTCACAGGAGTGTGTTAAGGAGTCGGCCGGTCGTACACGCCGTCGTTGAGATAGTCGTCTTCTAATAGAGACGACGACGACGATGGCGGGCCGCGCCTATACTCTACTTATACTAAGACGTCTGACCGTAGCCGATACGCTAAGCCCCGCCGTTTACGCGTCTGTTTCATACAACGACGCGACCTCAGAGCAGGTGAGATTACCCGCCGATTTAAGCATATTATTAAGCGGAGAAAAGAAACTAACCAGGATTCCCTCAGTAGCGGCGAGCGAACAGGGAAGAGCCCAGCACTGAATCCCGCGGCCGGTCGACGGACGCCGGGAAATGTAGTGTTCGGGAGGATCCGCCATCCCGAAGTCGTTCGGGCGCGCCCAAGTCCTTCTTGAACGGGGCCACTTACCCATAGAGGTGCCAGGCCCGTAGTTGGCCGCCGTCGACGGCGGGAGGATCTCTCTCCTTAGAGTCGGGTTGCTTGAGAGTGCAGCCCTAAGTGGGTGGTAAACTCCATCTAAGGCTAAATATGACAACGAGACCGATAGCGAACAAGTACCGTGAGGGAAAGTTGAAAAGAACTTTGAAGAGAGAGTCAAGAGTACGTTGAAACCGTTCAGGGTAAACTGAGAAACCCGAAAGTCGAACGGGGAGATTCAGACGCGTCTCGGACATCGCGGCGAGTCGGCGACGAGTGACGATTGGCGTCTTGCGTCGACCGCGCCGTGCCGTTCCGTCCGCGGCCGAACGCGTGCACTTCTCCCTGTAGGACGTCGCGACCCGTTGGGCGCCGGTCTAAGGCATGCGAGGAGCCCGGTGCGAGTTTCGTACCCGCGCGGACCCCGCGTCGCCCGGCCGGAGACATACCAACGGAAATACTAAAGAGGCGTGGGGCCGCGACATTTGTTCGCGTCCGGCCGGTCGCAAGTGCGGACGGATAATCTGGCATCCGGACCTAGTGCCGGATCCGGACCCGTACGGCTGCTGGTGACCGTGTTCTCGACAGACCCCGTACACGCCGGTCTGCGGCGCTAATAGTTTTGGGTACTTTCAGACCCGTCTTGAAACACGGACCAAGGAGTCTAGCATGTGCGCGAGTCATTGGACTCTAACGAACCTAAAGGCGTAATGAAAGTGAAAGGCTCGCCTAGCGCGGCCGAGGGAGGAGGGTGTCCTGAGGGGACGCCCCGCACTCCAAGGGCGTCTCGTTCTCATTGCGAGAAGAGGCGCACCAAGAGCGTACACGCTGGACCCGAAAGATGGTGAACTATGCCTGGTCAGTACGAATCAGGGGAAACCCTGATGGAGGTCCGTAGCGATTCTGACGTGCAAATCGATCGTCGGAACTGGGTATAGGGCGAAAGACTAATCGAACCATCTAGTAGCTCGGTTCCTCCGATAGTTTCCCTCAGGATAGCTGGCGCTCGCTTCTCGCGAGTCTCATTCGGTAAAGCGAATGATTAGAGGCATTGGGGTCGAAACGGCCTCAACCTATTCTCAAACTTTAAATGGGTGAGATCTCCGGCTTGCTTGAACTGTGAAGCGCGAGATATCGGATCAGAGTGCCAAGTGAGCCACTTTGGTAAGCAGAACTGGCGCTGTGGGATGAACCAAAACGCTGAGTTACAAGCGCCTAAATCGACGCTTATGGGATACCATGAAAGGCGTTGGTAACTAAGACAGCAGGACGGTGGCCATGGAAGTCGGAATCCGCCAAGGAGTGTGTACAACTCACCTGCCGAAGTTACTAGCCTGAAAAGTGGATGGCGCTGAAGCGTCGTGCTTATACTCTGCCGTCAGCGAATGTGAGACGGCCCGCTTCGGTCGGTCATGAAGCCCTGACGAGTAGGAGGGTCGCGACGGTGAGCGCAGAAGGACCGGGCTGAGCCCGTCTGGAGCCGCCGTCGGTGCAGATCTTGGTGGTAGTAGCAAATACTCCAGCGAGGCCCTGGAGACTGACGTGGAGAAGGGTTCGTGTGAACAGCCGTTGCACACGAGTCAGTCGATCCTAAGCCATAGGCGAAGCCGATGTCGATGCGGTTGTAATCTTTTCGCTGATACATATGTATACATAAACATATACGGTAAAGAGTGACACACCCGTCGGGCGAAAGGGAATCCGGTTCCTATTCCGGAACCCGGCAGCGGAACCGTTATTAAGTCGGGCCCTCGTTCAGAGAGTTCGTCGGGGCAACCCAAAAGGACCTGGAGACGCCGTCGGGGAGATCCGGGAAGAGTTTTCTTTTCTGCATAAGCGCTCGAGTTCCATGGAATCCTCTAGCAGGGAGATATGGTTTGGAGCGCGAAGAGCACCCGCAGTTGCGGCGGTGTCCGGATCTTCCCCTCGGACCTTGAAAATCCAGGAGAGGCCACGTGAGGCGTCGCGCCGGTTCGTACCCATATCCGCAGACAGGTCTCCAAGGTGAGAGCCTCTAGTCGATAGAATAATGTAGGTAAGGAAGTCGGCAAAATTGGATCCGTAACTGTCGGGATAAGGATTGGCTCTGAGGATCGGGGCGTGTCGGGCTTGTCGGGAAGCGGGTACTGGCTGACGTGCCGGGCCTGACGAGGTGAAGTGGCGTCTCAGGACGTCCGCGAATCCGAGCTCGGTCCGTGCCTTGGCCTCCCGCGGAACTTCCTTGCTGCGAGGCCCGGTGGACGGCACGCCGACGCCGGTGTCCTCTTCGGCCGCCATTCAACGATCGGCTCAGAACTGGCACGGACTGGGGAATCCGACTGTCTAATTAAAACAAAGCATTGCGATGGCCCAGCGGGTGTTGACGCAATGTGATTTCTGCCCAGTGCTCTGAATGTCAACGTGAAAAATTCAAGCCAAGCGCGGTAAACGGCGGGAGTAACTATGACTCTCTTAAGGTAGCCAAATGCCTCGTCATCTAATTAGTGACGCGCATGAATGGATAACGAGATTCCCGCTGTCCCTACCCCACTATCTAGCGAAACCACTGCCAAGGGAACGGGCTTGGAAAAAATTAGCGGGAAAGAAGACCCTGTTGAGCTTGACTCTAGTCTGGCAATGTAAGGAGACATGAGAGGTGTAGCATAAGTGGAGACTTTGTCGCCGGGTGAAATACCACTACTTTCATGTTCTTTACTTACTCGGTGAGGCGGAACGCGTTGCGCCGTCCGCTTGGCGGCGGCTGTCACGGTGTTCTCGAGCCAAGCGCGTAGAGTGGCGTGAGGCCGTGGTCTTCCTTCACCGGTTGGTCGCGCGTCGATCGCCGACCACATGCTCCCGCGTGATCCGATTCGAGGACACTGCCAGGCGGGGAGTTTGACTGGGGCGGTACATCTTGTCAAAGAATAACGCAGGTGTCCTAAGGCCAGCTCAGGCGAGGACAGAAACCGTCCGTAGAGCAAAAGGGCAAAAGCTGGCTTGATCCCCGATGTTCAGTACGCATAGGGACTGCGAAAGCACGCCTACTCGATCCTTTTGGCTTGAAGAGTTTCCAGCAAGAGGTGTCAGAAAAGTTACCACAAGGATAACTGGCTTGTGGCGGCCAAGCGTTCATAGGCGACGTGCGCTTTTTGATCCTTCGAATGTCGGCTCTTCCTATCATTGCGAAGCAGAATTCGCCAAGCGTCGGATTGTTCACCCGCCAATGAGGAACGTGAGCTGGGTTAGACCGTCGTGAGACAGGTAGTTTTACCCATACTGATGACCGGTCGGTTGCGATAGTAATCCTGCTCAGTACGAGAGGAACCGCAGGTTCGGACATTTGGTTCACGCACTCGCTCGAGCGGGCGGTGGTGCGAAGCTACCATCCGTGGATTATGCCTGAACGCCTCTAAGGCCGTATCCTTTCTAGTCAAAGGTGCCAACGATACCTTAGGAGTTCCGAGGGTCGAAAGGCTCAAAACAATGTGACTTTAATTAGGCGGGTCGACGTTCGCGTCGGCCGTCGCCAACGAGCCCTAGTTTGCCGCACGGGGCGACCGACGAACGGCGGGATCTCATCGCTACGTTTCGTCAGCCCCTAGCGGATCGACCATGGGTACCACTCAGTTTCATGTCGGAACTTGGAATGTCTGGTAGACGACTTACGTACCTGGCGGGGTGTTGTAACTCGGTAGAGCAGTTCCACGCTGCGATCTGTTGAGAACTCACCCTTTGCTTGGGGATTCGTCTTGTCGGCTAGACGAGACCCCCAGTACTCTAAGAGAGCCTTCGGTCGCCGGAAAAAAATGTAAACGGCGCCTGGAGTGCGCACTTGTCGCTAGTCGTGACCCCAGTCAACGTAATAGTTGTCGTCATAAAATAACTTGACGTCAACCGTTGTCTCGCCCTTTGTGACTAACCTCACATAGGGCGAGTCTCGTATGCTACCGTGGTGTGAACTGCACGTGCGGCGATTAGGATATCACATGGGAAACGTCTTGTAGCTAGACGGGACCCCAGTAATCCGTATAATCCTTCGATATATTCATCTTTCTCATTTTTTTTTATTTTATTTTATTTTATTTTTTTTTATTCATTTATTTTTTCGTCATAATCCGTCTCAACGGCGTCGCGGACGGATTACATAATTAAATACGTACTCGCGCGCCGCACGCACACGTTTCTCAATAAGCATGTTTGCTTTTTGCATAATACCAGCTCCGGCGAAGTTTCCTCCATCGGACGTTCACTACGTCCTATCGGTTCACTTCTGACTTGAGTGCGATAGACCAACACCCGCCGTTCGCACGTCGGTCCCACGACGTTCCGATGACGGAAGCGCGGCTAAACGGCGGGAGTAGAGATACCTTACTTAATGTGGTACCTTACTATAGCCATGCTCCTCACCCTCAACACCCTGTCGCTCCGGCGAAGTTCCTCCATAATACGGCGGCGAGTTCATGCGTTCGGAGATCCCTGTCGCTCCGGCGAAGTTTCCTCATAGTAACGGCGGCGACTTCGCCTTCGAGATCCGCGCGCCCGGCGAAGTTTCCTCCATCGAACGTTCACGACCCGCCGACCGATCCGCATTACGGCATCGACGGGGCCGAGGCTCGTGGTTACCGCGCTAGTCGAAGTGCGACAGACTACAGCCGCCGCTCGCCCGTCGGTCCACGACGAGCCCGATGACGAAAGGCGCGGCTAAACGCGGGCAGTACGAGATACTTGACTAATGGGTACCTACTATAGCCATTGCTACCTCACCCTCTAACCCTGTCGCTCCGGCGAAGTTTCCTCCAAGTACGGCGCCGAGTTCGTCGTTCGGAGACCGCGCGCTCCGGCGAAGTTTCCTCAAACGAACGTTCACGACGTCCGACGATCCACTTACGGCATCGACGGGCCGAGGCCTCGTGATTACGCGCTACGATCGAGTGCACAGACCTACAGCCGCCGCTCGCCGTCGGTCCACGACAGCCCATGACGGAAGGCGCGCTAAACGGCGGGCAAGTAGAGATATCTTTACTTTAATGTGGACCTACTATAGCCATTGCTACCATCACCCTCTAACCACTGTCCGCAGCCGGCGAATTCCATTCCATAATACGGCAGCGAGTTTCGTCGTTCGGAAGATCCCTTCGCTCCGGCGAAGTTTCCTCCATAGTAACGGCGGGGACTTCGTCGTCGGAGATCCCTGTCGGACGGCGAAGTTCCCTCATATACGGGCGAGTTCGTCGTTCGGAGATCCCTGTCGCTTCCGGGCGAAGTTTCCTCCATAGTAGCGGCGACTTCGTCGATCGCGCGCGTCCGGCGAAGTTTGTCCTCCATCGAACGTTAGCGAACGTCCGACCGAGTCCACATTACGGCATCGACGGGGGCCGAGCTCGTGGTTATCACGCTACGTCGATGCGACAGAACCTACAGCCGCCAAAGCTCCGCCCGTCGGTCCCACGACGAAGCCCGAATGACGAAAGGCGCGGCTAAACGGCGGGTAGAAGATACTTGACTTAATGGTGTACACTACTATAGCCATTGCTACCTCACCCCTCTACACCACTGTCGCAGCTCGGCGAATTTCTTCCATAACAACGGCGGCGGAGTTCGTCGTTCGGAGATCCCTGTCGCTCCGCGAAAGTTTCCTCCATCAGTACGGCGGCGATCTCGTCGTTCGCATCCTCACGCTCGACGGCGAAAGCTTCCTCCGACAGTACGCCGCGATCCCGTCGCTGCGGCCATCCTCTGCGCTCCGGCGAAAAGTTTCCCAACATACCGGCCGATTAGACCGTCCATCAGTAGTTCTGACCATCGATTTTACCCAGGAGCGTACCTCCGTAAGAGGCGACAGCAATTCATAAAAAATTAAATTTCAACGAACGGCATACGGCTTTAAGATGATAACAAGGATACGATGGCTGAGCGGCAATTGTTTAAAGCGTGCCGTTGCAAATGCCACTTCGTATGTTATCAGTACCCTATTATACGTAAATAACTGTGGAGAGGCCCTCACTCGAAAGTTGGGAAGTAATCATAGACCGCGACGGACAACACGCACATAGCGTCGAGTCACAAACAGGGACATCGACCTGGCAGGACCGTCCGACCGTTGCGGCGGTAAGTTTTGGCCCGACCGTGCAACGATCCGCAGTCCCGGACACGCACGCGCATATATAAGGCAGAGTAGTTCGTCGATGTGGCGTATTAGATACGGATGTACGTCTAGTAGCAACGATAAGTAGCTATGAACGACTTAATTGTGCGATGCCGAGACATATCTCTCGTCGGCATGGTGTCGTTTACATACCGATCGTGCGATTCCGCGCCAAACTGTGATCGACACGGTGAGTATAACAGAGACATCAATCATCGCCGAACAAATGTATACACGGTCAGCCCACAATCTACTCCGGCTATGTGTTGTAGTTCACTGATAGTGTTGGTAAGTTTGTATCAACGAATCAAGAATCCTCGCTTCGGGGCCAAAGAGGGTTCAATAGAAATCTCTAAATGTTGTGCCTGGAATCCACAGCGCCGTCCGCGCGGCGCCTAGACGTTCATCTTACGTTCGAGTGCTCAACTATGCGGACAACACCTATATAATTACACGCAACGTTGTTTTACAGCTAAATACAACGGCTCGCCTTCGTACCGAGCGAGATTTCATACAAAATGCTCGTCGTTACTCTCTATGTGCAGGCCGAGCTGTGCATCGAGTCGATTTCGGATCTAGCGACGGGTGCGAGAGTATGTTCGAATTTTTCCAGACTATCCACTCGACGATATAGTCCTAAGTATAGTAAAAATACGAAATGTCTACGGCGAAATAAACGACAAAACGACGATGACACGATCGAACACCATAGTAGACGATGTCGACGTCCTGTAGTTTTTTGCCCGCGTCATCGACGTTGTCGGTCGACGTGAGCGGTACGTCCGCTCGTCGACTGCGACGCCGATTCTCCACGGCGAAATGAAGTGCGTTGAACGGCTGCCAGGCGCGCGCCACTCGTGCAGGATTCTTACGCCCCCGATACTAACAAGTGTCCCGTCGTTCGAGTACTACGCCATCAACACGGCGGTAAATACGCGCGCGCGTCTTACACCGCACCTATTCGTCGGGAACATCGCACGGATATTCTGCTCGTAGAGGCTCGATTAGGCGGCCTATGCGCCCGCGATCGTCTGTGCCGCCTGACGGATAGCAGTTTCCTGGTTGATCCTGCCATTAGTCCCATGATGCTTGTCTCAAAGATTAAGCCATGCATGTCTCAGTAACGAAAGCCGATTAAGGTGAAACCGCGAAAGGCCATTAAACAGTTATGGTTGCCTTAGATCGTACCCCATTGTACTTGGATAATGTGGTAAATTCTAGCATGCCTAATACATTGCACAAACAGGAGCTCGACGCGGAGACGAAGGAGCGCTTTTATTGAGAATCATAACCAATCGTGCGGGTGTAAAAGCCCGGCATCGTACACCTTGGTGACTCCTGAATAACTTTTTGAGCACTGAATCGCACGGTCTCGCACGCGCCGACGCATCTTCAAATGTCTGCCTTATCGAAATCTGTCGATGGTAGGTTCTAGCGCCTACCATGGTTGTAAGGTAACGGGAAATCAGGTTCGATTCCGGAGAGGGAGCCCTGAGAAAGCGGCTACCACATCCAGAAGGCAGCAGGCCGCGCAAAGTTAACCCACTCCCGCACGGATGGTAGTGACGAAAAATAACGTACGGAAACTCATCCAGCCCCTGTAATCGAATGAGTAACACTCTAAACCCTTTAACGAGGATCAATTGGAGGGCAAGTCTGGTGCCAGCAGCCGCGGTAATTCCAAGCTGCCAATTAGCAGTATAATTAAAGTTGTTGGGTTAAAAAAGCTCGTAGTCGAATTTGTGTCGCGCGCCGCCGGTTTCAGTCGGCCGCGTGTTTAACTGCGTGTCCGCGGGACGTCCTCCGGTGGGCTTAGGCCCTTTCGGGGGCGGCCAACTGTCAAATCCAACCGGCGGGTGCTCTTCACTCGAGTGTCGATGGTGGGCCGGCACGTTTACTTTGGAACAAATAGAGTGCTTAAAGCAGGCTAAAACTTCGCCTGAATACGTGTGCATAGAATAATGGAAATAGGACCCTCGGTTCTATTTTGTTGGTTTTCGGAACTCCGGGAGGTAATGATTAAAGGAAACGGATGGGGGCATCGTATTGCGACGTTAGAGGTGATAATCTTGATCTCGAAGACGGAAGAAGCGAAAGCTTTGCCAAAACGCTTTCATTGATGCAAGAACGAAAGTTAGAGGTTCGAAGGCGAAATCAGATACCGCCCTAGTTATCTAACCAATAAATCATGCCAGCTACGCGATCCGCCGAACGTTCCTCCGAGACTCGGCGGGCAGCTTCCGCGGGAACCAAAGCTGTTGGTTCCGGGGAGTATGGTTGCAAAGGTAAATTAACAAGAAGACGGGGCACCACCAGGAGTGGAGGCCTGCGCTTAAAATTTGACTCAACACCGGGAAACCTCACCAGGCCCGACACCGGAAGGATTGACAGATTACAGCTCTTTCTGATTCGGTGAGTGGGGCATGGCCGTTCCTTAGTTGGTGGAGCGAATTTGTCCTGGTTAAATCGATAACGAACGAGACTCTAGCCTGCTAACTAGGCGTATTCATCGCATCGCAAATGCCCCGCCGGACCGTCGCTCGCGTCCGGGTACCGTGCGCGGTTTTTTATGTCGCGTACAAATAATTCTTCTTAGAGGGACAGGCGGCTTCCTTAGCCGCACGAGATTGAGCAATAACAGGTCTGTGATGCCCTGTAATTGTTCTTGGGCCGCACGCGGCGCACGACTGAAGGAATCAGCGTTCTCCCTGTGCCGAGCGGCCCGGGAACCCGTGAAGCCTCCTTCGTGCTCAGGGATTGGGCCTTGCAATTGTTCCTCATGAACGAGGAATCCCAGTAAGCGCGAGTCATAACTCGCGTTGATTACGTCCTGCCCTTTGTCAGCACACCGCCCGTCGCTACTAACCGTGAATGATTTAAGTGAGGTCTTCGGACCGGTGGCTTGCGTTTCGACGTCGCCGATGTTGCTGGGAAGATACCACTTGATCTGTTTAGAGGAAGTAAAAGTCGTAACAAGGTTTTCCCGTAGGTGCCCCTGCGGAAGAATCATTAAACGTGTTTTAGCACATAAATTGCAACACGTATAAGATATGTGACGTGTATGATGACCGAGAACGTGTACGCGCGCCATCGGCGCGTGTTTCGTCAAATAACCGATACGCGTCATCTATCGCTCGAACTGACCAAACTCCAAAAACAAACTTAAGTCGAACTGAAGAACTAGTAACTGTGAAAGAGAGTGTGTCACGCGCACGTGAGTAAATCCGAGGCCGAGCTTGTCCGACCTAGCGCCCGCATCCGCAAGCGACAATTAGTATTCGGGTACCGTGGACCTATTGCCATCATCCCCGTCTCGTACTCAGAGACGACGCCATAGAAGACGCGCGCACACAGCGCCGCGTAATGTTGGGGGCCTCGGTCCGGTCAGATTATCGCGCCTCCCCAACGGCCGCAGTTCCGACTGTGCTAAAGGTTTACCGCCGGAAAACTTTCATTGCGCGAAGATAGGGATAACGAATACGCGGCCGTGTCGTTACTGTCCGATACACTAACAGCAATACCAATATACAAGTACACGCGTCCGCAGGGTGCGACTTAACTGGGTGTTGCGATATGTGTGTAGCAAGTGCCGCCGGCAGGTCTCGTGAACTCATTGCGCGGTACCGAACGTATCAATATATATAAACAGAGAACGACTAACACGTTATTGATATGTTCGACCGGAATCTGTGCGATAGCACTCGGAGTGAAACAGGCGAAATATATGGAAGGGGACGGCGTACAGGCGGCCACGGCAGAGTTTCGTAGTCGGCCGATTGCCGTTTCGTAATCTCGATGACGCCGCTCGGCAGGTCGCGTTCCGTCGAATAAACCGAATAAAGATTACCCTGAACGGTGGATCACTTGGCTCGTGAGGGTCGATGAAGAACGCAGCTAATTGGCGTCGTCAAATTGTGAAACCTGCAGGACACACTTGAACATCGACATTTCGACGCACATTTGGTCGGTCGCGCCTCGGATATCTGTTCCCGACCATGCCTGCTGAAGGGTCGTTTCTATACTCCAGCGACTGCGCGTCCGTCCGTAAGGCCGTAACTGACGCAAGAACGATATTCTATCGATCGCAACGCGTACACTGGGTAACTAACGCGGTCCCTCCGTAGGCACCGTGGACGAGTTGAGAGTGTTTACGTACACAGCGCGCGACACGAACGATCGTGACTGTGGGAAATATTGTCGAGTAGTCCCTTGGACCTTTTCGTTCTCCCAAAGCAAACGACACTAGAATACGTGTGTATAAGAGAACGTGTCTCGTTTCGACGGACGAACCGTTCTCGACGGACGCGCGTCACGACGGCTGCAGTAACGCGCGTGACGGCTAGCGTCCGTCGAGGTGAAGCGGCA
>RXPK01003949.1:0-44925 GCA_004143645.1 Protaetia brevitarsis | reverse complement strand
TCAGTCTAAGCGTAGACCAGGTTTCATATATTCCTCTCCTTCTATCCTCACGAAACGTGGAGGACACATTTGCGATATTATTATTCTTTGTGCAAACCGATCTTGCACCTTCATTGTCCACGCCGAACTCACACAAGCACACATACACGGGGAGAAGAAAGAGAAAAAACGATTTTTTTTTGTATTTTAAATTAATCCCAGAACGGAACACGGTGTAGGGTTCCTTAAAAAAATCTGCCCCTTTCCTGTGCACGCACACACGCACTCGGGTACGTTAGCAGAAGAAAGGAAAGGAAAAAACTGTGGGTCCCTCTCGCAACGCGTGTATAAAAAAAGGAAGCTTAAAAACACGTCAGGGTTAGCGCCCGGGCCTTCTGCAAGCCAGATGGCCCGCTCTTGAGACACACATCTAGGAGGCTGCTGTGTCCCCTTTGACCCCTTTGCCCGAGAGCCACGGGAACGTATGTGCATACACACAAAAAAAATCATCAACGGGAGAGAGTATAGGTCCTAACCAAGCAACTAAGTATGGGTCCGACATTTGCGATGAGACTTTTTTTTTTAATGTGCGTTATATTTTTTTTATTGTTCTTTTTTTTAATAGCGGAGTTTAATGGTCGGTTTTTATCTCGGTATTTACAATTAGAAAAAGTGACGGAGTGGAAAATTATTAAAATTAAATTAAACTGGCTCCCTATCCACACAAAAAAAAATATAATAATAATTCTGGATCACGGGTAGTGATATTAAATTTTTCCTTCTGTCATCTTTTTATAACCGTTATGAATATCACAATGTAACTGATATATTTATGCAAATATAAATATCGGGTTATTTATTACGAAGCCCTTTCCCATATGTCAGGTATTACTTTCGGAAATACCTGCATAAATTTATTATTTTTTTCCCTAAATTAAAATTTGTTAAATTATTGCTAATACTTTGCAATTACGGCAAGTATTTCCTTTTCAAATATAAATTCAAATATATATGTAAGCCAGAGAGTGTTTGAGGAGTATTTATATAAAAAAAGTCTATATCAACACATACAATTCCTTTTGCTTCTTGTGTACAATGGATATGCATATTTACCGTTGTGCTCCTAAGAAATGATCAATATCTAATAGCAAATGTTCGATGAGAAATGGAATAAGGCGGTAAGAATCAGATAAATACACTACTCGACCGATGAACACGTTAAGTTAGAATGCATCGGCGTAATGTTAAAACTACTTGTATGTAAGTAATAAATTAGATCGTGCATTCATATTTATGTTATTATTATATGATCGTTGAAAGCTATATGTTTCGGCCAACTTGGTCATCTTCAAGTTCTTAAACGTCAACGTAAATTGAAGCAAATGTTCGATGAGAAATCGAATAAGGCGATAAGAATCAAATAAACACACTACTCGAGCGATGAACACGTTAAGTTAGAATGCATCGGCGTAATGTTAAAAACTACTCGTAAGTAAGTAATAAATTAGATCATGCATTGATATTTATTGTTATTACTATCATCTTAAAAGCTATATGTTTCGATGAACTTGGTTATCTTCAAGTTCTTAAACGTCAACGTAAATTGAAGCAAAGTGTTGTCATTAGAGAAGGAAAAAATGTCGTCAAGTAATTATTATTGTAAATTTACTAGTGCGATGTTAGAGCATTAATCCACTGAATAATCTAATAATGAGTGAAAGTGCAAAACTTTGAATTCATAATAAAACCAAAAGAAACATAGAGGGGAGAATTTGAAAAATACACTAATTTTAACTACATTACACATGATTGACATAAATGACAGTCAAAACAGTCCTCGAAGATATGAATTTATAAAAAAGAAAACAACTGACACACAAACACCAGCGACTGTCACATTCCAATTTTCCTGACACTGTACAAACTGAAAGAGTACCATACTGGAAGCATTACTTCAAAATTACTTTTCTTCCCAAACGCCCTATTTAGAGATAGTTTAAAGTTTGTGCCATATTTTAATTTTTCGGAATATCTCCGAAATTATAAGAGAATTAAAAAAAAACTTTTTAACATAATGTGCAGCAGATTACATCGTCTCAAAGATGACGTATCTTTGATTGGTCGCAACTCATAAAATCGAAGTATATTCCTGAGTCACCTACTTTATTACATAATCAAACGAGTTTTAGACTTGAAGTATGGCCAAATAGATATTCAGATTTTTTTTCTTGTAAATCAAACTTACATACTGCGTCAATCACGATATTCTAATGAGAAAATTGTGCGAAAGTGGCGTTAGAGGATTGGCATCGCAATGGATAGCTTCCTTTCTGAGCGATCGATCTCAATATGTAGCCGTGAATTTGAATGTGGGAGAACATATTCGCTCTGTAAACTCTGAGTTTTGGGGCGTTGGGAGTTTTGCAAGGCTCCGTTTTAGGCCCAATTCTTTTTTTATTACACCTGAAACTCATATGACTATGTATGCTGACGATGCTTCGGTGTTGGTATCGGACAAAGATATTGATACTTTAGAAAGAATAATGAGATTCATTTCTATTATACTAGGGAGAGGGATGATTACCACGTTCCTTTTATTATAGTTCATTGAATTGATAGGTCCTAAATTGTTTAATCACTTACCATTACGTATTATAGAGAATACACATATATCTCAATTTAAGAGAGAGCTAAAAACTCATATTTGGTAGGTAAGGTGATTTACAGTTTGAATGAATTTTGTTAATTATTTCATAAAAAGCTTTGTGGTATATCCATGTAACTATTAAACTTTGTAGTAAACTTTGTTGACTACACTTGTATCGTTTTGTGTATGTTGTGTAATACGCTTTTTTTATATTTACTGGCAATGACCCATATCTGTATGATCTTTTTCGGCAAATAAAGTTTTGTATTGTACTGTACATATTGAACTATTTAAATCAAACTTATTCAGCAGACTAACAATACCAAGTAAGCTCAACTTATCTCTTGTACAATCAAACGAGTCAACAGAAGAAAAAAAAAACAATTACGGGTGATAAATCTCATTTCAACGAAAGTTGGGGTATTAACAAAATCAATTATAGTAGGTGTAATAAGGTTTACATTGGACAAAGAAGGTGTGTGATCGGAACTAGATTCAAGGAACATATAGCAAGTTACCGCTATGGGAGACTTATAGCATCCAGCGTTGCGGAACATAAACATGAACGATACCGCACATAAGATTAATATTGAGAACTTTGAATTAGTGAGGAATGTAAAATCACCTAAACAGTTCAACGTGTACAAAATCACCTCTGCACCATTCAGCTTTGGATGGATTTATTGAGGTACGATGATTTAAATTCGTCGTTAATTCGCGGTATTTTGAAGGGTCAAGTAGGTGTAGCAAAAAAGCATTTGTAAATGTGTTCCCTTTTTAGAGAGAGCTAACGTGGTATGTTTAGTTAGTAGGTCTTTTGCAATTTTTTTACTTACATTCAATCTTTGGTTGTTAATAGGAGCGTATTTCTACAAAAATTGTTTCGAATCAATAAAATCTTGTGTAGCGCGGAGTGATCGAATATTCACATGTCCATTACTACGCTATAGTCCTTGTGATATCTTTGTATATTATGCGTGATTTCTTCATCCTATGATTCCTTCATTATATCCAGTTTTTCCAATTATTTATGTTGAGTATATATTTATTAATATTTTTAATTTTAATTAATTAATTAATATTTTTCATTTCTATTCTCACGATCTTCGACATTATTGTTCTAATCCAATTGAGAACAAAATATCAGATTCTTTTCATTTATTTTGTCTATTGATTACGTTTTGATCAACGTCCTTTCAATGAAGTCATTTACTAAATCCTATGTTGATACCCAAAAATATAGTACCTAAATAAAATTCAAGTCAGCTCGCTATCTCCAGAGAAGAAGATTAAAACATCTTTTCTTCATTTTTTTTATATTTGTGCCTGTTTGTATAGTTTGAAATAATCGATTCAATATTAAGATAACTTAAAAATAAATCAATTACAATAAATTTTGCAATCTTTTCACAAGATATTTGTCTATAAAATTTTATTTGGTACCAAATCGTATTGTATTCCTATAGATTACCTTGTGCTATTTGAGTAAAAATTAGATCTTTATTTATTAAAACCGAGGCCTTCAATTTAGTAGATACCTCCTTCCAAAATAAAAGCTACCGGCCTACGCCTGTAATCTCCGTAACTTAATAATCTACCCCTGCGAAAAAAAGGACGAGCTGCCAAATTTAATTCACTACCTGACCACTATTATATTGTATATACGCATACAACACGCACGGTAAAAAAAAGGAAAGACCATAGGAGCGGGGAACGGAACGAAAAAAATCCCACGGTTAAAAAAATCGGTACGCAGAAAAAACGTACCTGGACCTGTCTAATCGAAAAGAACTAACCCCGGTCATCTTTGTCCCTGGGTCAAGGCGTATTTTTTTCGGCGCCCTTGTCGCTGTGCGCGGGGGAACGCTCGGATGCTTTTCCTTCCTTTTCTTTCCTTTATATATATTTTTTTCTAGATGCCGCGTCCTGAGATTCTATCACGGATAGCCCCTGTTTACAGTTAGTCCAGATATCCGATACCACCCCGGGATGTATAATGGTATTTAGATGGCTATCAAAAGATTTCTATAGTCTTCTCGAGTGTATAATGACGTGCCGTACAAAAGGTGGACCATTGTGCCATTTCTCGAGTTAGCTATACAGATTGTAACGTTACTTTACAAGGAATTGGTATCAGAATTGTATCCATTGGCGATCTAAATTTCCTAAAGCGAAAAATCTTTGTTTAATTATGTCAGCGCTACTCGCGTGCAAAAAGAATGCAAAAATATCACATCTGATTCGCAAAAATTAACTAAACAAATAGGTCGGCATTACAACTGCTTATTATATTTTCCACTTCTCTGATAGAGTAATTAAGTCATTCTGGATAATTTAAAATTTTCTAAACACATATCCATAATTTACTTTAGATTTCTAATTTTGGGCATGACATATTTCTGAATGATTATGACTACAATACTTGCTAAGAAAATCTACTACAAAAGCTTGCATTGCAATTTGGAGAGTTCACAAACAATTTTCTAAATTTGCATATCTCCCAAGAGGGTTATGATCTTCTAGTGTAGTCTAAAATAGTTAAATGAAGATTTTAAATTTTTGTTTTTTTTTTCAAGCAGTTAAATAAATATAGTGCCCATAAGAAAATAGTAAATCATCTGTTAAATTTAGTAATAACAAAGGAGTATAAATAGTAATGCAGAATACATGAAGATGTGGCAAAAATTGCAACTGCGTGTTGTTTAACCCTTTCAGCCCTTATTTTTTTTCTTTGGGCAGAAAAAAACAGATTTTGTTATATAAACATGCTCTGTGGGATGTATACAGGATGTTTCACCAGCAGAGAATTTCTCTATAACTCGTAAACAGTGACAGATAGGAAAAAGCTTCAGGATCTTCAGTGCTATTGGTCAATCTAATATTATACGGAGAAATTCCTATATATACTTAATAATTGGAAGAATAATTAAATGAGAATGTAACCCAAAAAAAATCTGAATTAATATATATAATTTTTCATTGTTGCGAATACATTTTATAATCTTAGTAGGTGACGATCGTAAAAACGAAGGCCATAAAATAAATATGTAATATGAAAATCACAAAAACATCGAAAAATAAGCAAATCAAAATAACTAAACAAACAATAAACCGTGCCAAATTGATATAATACATAAAAAAATAATTAGAACAACAGATTTTTGATATAATTGTCTAACGCACATTTGTAGTCAGATGTATTAACATTTAGCAGAATTAACTACATTATGCGGGATGGTGCTCTACCATGTTGAAACCACATATACCCCCATATATCATCATTTAGCTGCGTGGCCATATTTTTCATATCTATTGTTGTCCAAATTATATTGCTTTCTTAGTTATAACTGGTCGATATGGGCTAAAGATTCATACGTACGCAATATCCCTGACAAAGGACAAAGGCGCTGTCTTAGTAAGGACAAGGTTTCTGCTACTGCGCTTCAAGAATCTCATAGCAAACAGCTACATCAAGAAGCAGTTCTCTAAGGCAGAGTTCACACCGGAGCGATACGACCGCAATACGACAAGCGAAACAATCACCAACATAACAAGTATCCTGTAAATTTAGGCAGAATGTGAACCAGATGAATACGACACGCAATAAACCAGTCACACAACCAGTAACACGACAATTAAATTAAATTTACATAGCACGTGGCGTGTTACTGGATGGTTGTGTCGCTTGTCATATTCCTGTCGTATCCGTGTCGTATCACTCCGGTGTGAACTCTGCCTAAAGCGATAGACTAAGGCAGAGTTCACACCGCAGTGATACGACCGCAACACGACAAGCGACATAACCAGCGACACGACAAATGCTGTCTTCATCTGTCAAAGGAGTTTTTATTGTTCATGGATGGGATTATGATTATGATGATAATCAGTCTAACATTATTATGTACTGCTGTGAACTGATTGTCCAAGCATATAAGTTTAAAGAAATAAAAAATGACAAAATTAATTTAGCTAGCTCAGCAAATATGAATTTAAAAGGGCGCCAGAGATTCTTATATCTCAGAGTAACTTTCATGAAAAGTAATAGTGGGCGTTTGTAAAATCTGACTTTCTTTAAAATCCCCAAAAATAGAAATGGCTGATTCAAAAATAAAAGAAACTGTGATTTTAAAATGATATTTACAATCATTAAATTTATTGTATAAAAAGAAAAAAAAAACATTTGATACAAATTACAGGAAAAATTAAAACCATGAATATAAGATTCTGGCAAAAAACAAACCTGCATAAGATTCTACAATTAAAAAGGACAATGCAAATCCTTTAGCAAACAAAATGGTGAATTCGTTCTAGAAGGAATTTCTTATACCACAAAAAATCCACGTGGTCTCAAAAATTCAAAGCAAACTAAAATTTAAATAAATTAAACGTGGAGAACCAAATAAAATCAAAATGAAATTAAAGTACAAGCCCAAAGCTTCTCTTTACCTACCCCGAGGTGATTAAAATAAAATTAATTTGAAAACTACAAAAAAACGAAAATTTAAACTCTAAACGCGATCACTTCTAAAACGAAAATTATTAAAGAGCCTTACATGTAAATTGTGCACAACGATATAACACTTATTAATAACTAGTGAGTTGCTAGATGGACGATTTTAAACTTACAAAAGAACGAACTACATCTTAAAATTAAAAGGAATTACCAGAAACGGTAACCAAGAGAACAAAACAAAACAAACCACGCGCTCGTCCGTCTGGTAACTGCCGGGCCTCAAGGTAACACAATCATATATATGAAATTTACATCTGCGTGCGATGAAGGCGCAACGCATCGCAAAGAAAAACTAGCATATAAACTATACAATACTGGAGTACGCAAAATGTACAAATAAATGAAATTAACTTTACACAACTGAACAATAAAATACTCAAACAAAACTATTAAATCCTTTCTTACAATTACATCTAAGTGAGAATTTGCGCGCGGCAATGCCAAAACTTGATCTTGGAAAATTAACAGCATAGAGTTCAAACAACCGGGGAGCCATTCCACAGCAGTACGTTGACGCTATTTTTGATTAAAAGTATTTGTTACTAGTTTCGCTTGTCTTATATTATTATACCGCTCATAAATCTCTTAAAAAAGCGCAGCATTTTGGCGACAACTATTTCAATTGTGTATTAGAAATGAATTTAAAAAATTAAGAAGTTCTAGCAATTGAGGGGTAGAGAGCAAAGTTTACTACTACAAGAAAAAATACTACAGGTTATTCGAAGTTGGTTTTGACATTAAAGACCTGTTTATATGCCTGTTCTTACAAGCCATAATTTTTATTGTAAGAGTAGTCATTCCAAGTCTAATCATAGAAATGTTTTAATTAATCATTCACTGTTACTGGCAGTCTAATCATTATTCATGCCGTACTCAGGAGTTAACAAGGTAGCATTTCTTCTTTTTGAGGCACTAGTGGCAACTATAATACCCAATACATTATTTGTTGTTTTTTCTTTAATAGCCTATATTAAAACAAAAAAAAAAAACATTATTTTATTATCACAAACACTATTTATTACGTAATGAAGATATAAAAGACATGGCAATTCTTAAGTATACTCATAAAGAAATTGTAGAATCTACAATATCGCCTATTAGAATGTACGACTTATGTATATTAATTCACACATCGTATTATACTTATATATAGGAAGCTCCATCTCCTTCTTAATTGCACCTAAAGCGCTGTTTAAATAGATAACGCACGGATGTATAGGGAACCGACCGTCCGCACTCAATAAATCCTCGTCTTATCCCAACTAGCGGTCCCTCACACCAAACACGTTGTGTTCGTGTATTCGTAAGCGTGTTTTAAAATTAGACTTCCACGGAGAGAGAATTTTCAGCGATTTGGGAGCGGGAGTTGTACTTCAACCGTGTATTTACGTTTACATGTCGAAAGCCGGCCGCTAGCGTGATACTATATTGCCTGGCGCTATTGGCCAGATGACCCTCAAACGAATATTGTCAATCGGTACGCCTCTTAAATATCCGTAAGTGTAGTGTTTGTTTATAGTTAATATATAAGGGTCAGCGTACTCGGTATCCCTCACTTGATGCGTGTATACAATGTGTTTGTAAGTTGTTGAATGTAGTAAAGTGAAAATGTAGCACAATGATGCTGTATTCTGATCTATTAGACTTGTATGTAAATAAATCCACAATTAAGTATTTTGTTATTTTTACTTGTTATTATATCAATGTAGAAAAAAAATTAAATAATAGATTGAAATCTTTTTTATATAAAAATAACATTCTATGTTCATCACAATTTAGTTTTATCTCTCAGAAATAATATATAATGTTTTGAATCATATTTACAACACCTGAAACAATAATCAAGTAACTGTCGACATTTTCTTCGATTTAGCTAAGGCGTTTGAGGTATTAGATCATAATCATATCATTGAGGAAAATGGAGTGCTACGGCACCCGTGTTGTCGCCCTAGATTTGTTCAAATCATATCTTTGCAATAGATATCATCATCAATAAGTGCTATAGTTGGGAAGATAGACTCTACCAGCAGAGATCATATTTCGAGCCCATCCAGGATTGTTAGTGGTGTTCCGCAGGGCACCATGCTCGGCCCTACCCTGTTTTTGCTGTTTCCATCCCTAGGAAATTGTATACGTCCCTGTATGCAGATGACACATTTTGCGTTATGTCCTCTACTTCAATTTCTGACGTATGTTCTCAATTAAACGATGCTATAGTTAATATGTCCACATGATGTGCAAGTAACTATTTGATACTTAACAGTAAAAAAAAACTAGTTTAATCAATTTTTTCTGAAACCTGTAATAACTACAGTCTCTACGTGAAATTAAATAACAAATCAATACCTCAAGTCGAGTCCACAAAGTTTTTGGCATTAATAATAGATAAAAAATTAAAGTGAGATGTGCATTGTTCGAAACTTCGTAAGAGGCTTAATTCTGCTATATATGGAATAAATATTTTTAAACAATGCGTTACCATGATTTCTTTGAAAAGTTTTTATTTCGCTGAGGTAGAGTCATGTTTGCGTTATGCTATAATTTTCTGGGGTTCATCTACTCATTTTAACAGCATTTTCATTTTGCAGAAGCCTATAATTCGCATGATGGGTGGTATTCCTCAAGGTCCGTATATACTAGGTTGCCTCGTAACTTTTCAGCCAATCAAGAGAAAGAGCGCGAACGCGTCATCATGTATGCTGCGTTTAATAAATAAAGTGGTGCATATATGTAAAAACAAATGGCGATTTGTACTCCCACACTAAATATTTATTTTTTTACAAAAATCTTAATTAGTGTTTTGTCAACAAGAACGTGTCTTGAAATATAATTTCAAGTTCTTTTTATTATAACAGAATACCCCAATACTAAATTATATAGTCAAAGAAATGTTCCACTAGCGTATTATAGATGGCACCGCAGTATTCTCTTATGGAAATATTACCACTATAAACGTACCACAATAGAAAATGGTGGTGGTCATCTATAGTGCGCCAGTGGAACATTTCTTTGACTAGAGAATGATCGCGAGGCGCGTCATCATAGCGTCATCGTGTATCCACCCTGCCCTTTCCCCGGGCCTCCCTTTCAACTTACGAGGCAACCCAGTATATACGGACCTTGGGTATTCCTCACAATCCCCCGTGCCGGGATTTGTTCCATGAACTTAAAATTCTAGCTTTACCCGGCCTCTATATACTGATTGAGGGTGCGCCCTATAGTCACCTAACGCAATCGGCATTCTACGGCAAAGTTATGAAGCCGTGCCTGCTATGCTACTATATCTAACATTCGCTTACATGGGGTAGTTCGTATAACATCGGGTGACCATACAACGAAAACTCTTGCGGTATATGAATTAATAATATTTTTGTCAGTTAATGATAATAATTCATCCGTACCAAAGACTTTTATAACAATATGCAGACTCGATATTTTAATGACTACTCTGTTCCTAAGCACTCTTCTAAATTTTTTGAGAATGGTCCCAAATATAGAGCAATACAAGCCTTTAAATGCATTGCCCACTGACCTTAAAGCCATTTCTCAGGACATTACTAAATTCAAATATAAATTGAATGGATTTTTGCTGGAGAACGCCTTCTACTCATTGCGTGAGTATGTATGTAGTAGTGATTGCAAATTTACCGATTTTTTCAATTACCGGTAATTCGGTAAATGAAAATGAAAATACCGATTTACCGGTAAATTACCGGTAATTTTCTTTTTTCATGTGTGACATTAATGGGGATTCCCCAAGAAAAATAGGGTTAGAAGTTAGGCTAGAATAATACATATTGTGTACAATTTTAAGGCATAATATTAGAATTTTGTAATAAATATTTGTATTTAATTATTTTAACAGTTGTTAGAAGTAAAAAAATATTTAAGGTTCAAATTTTAATGTTATTTTACAATAATGCTGCATTAATTACCTCTCATAATGTGATGTATTCAAAATTGCTATTAATTTATACGTGAAATGTTGTTCTAATATATTATTTTTAAATATTAAAAAATGAGTGTGGGGCGTTTTGCTTCCTACTGTCCTAGCAAAAAATGAACATTAATCTCGCTTTTCTTTGCGTTGCATTTCGTTATCCATCCCGTTGAGACTTATTTTCTTTTGATTTTTATACTTTTTTTAATTTTTTGCTTTTTTTTTGTTGAATTTTTTGATTCCTTCTCTTTCTGACTAACTCGGTGGAATGGAGGTTATACGTTTCTATCTCAAAACATTTTTTCAGCTTCTTTTCGATATTCGCTATTCTAGGGCATTACAGCGGCTCTCAATCTCAAGAAAGTTTAAATTAAAATTAAACAAAAAACGTCTCCCATAAAATTAATAATTGGGTATATTATTACTTACACTTACCTGTTCTTTTTTTTTATTTTCAATGTCCCTTTAGTCCTTTAAATATCTATAAACACAATATTTCGCACACACATAAAAATTTCTGGCATGGATTTTTAATTTACCTAATTACCCGTAATTTTTTGTAATTTACCGAACGTTTTTTGGTCAATTTACATTTTACATTTTTCAAATACAATCCTTAGTATGTAGTCTGTATAGATATATAAATGTGTAGTGTTTACATTTATTGTCCGTGATATATACAATATATTGTGTGTCGACGATGTATAGATATGTATAAGGTAAAGTCAGGTAAGTGTGTAACCGGGGCAAGTGTGTAGTTTGGCTACATCTATTTTTAAAATTAAAATACGGATGTCCTCTGTTATATTACTAATGTACTAAACTTCATACTAGTTTTACAAATAAAAATTCAAATCTCCTAACGTGTAATAACTTAGATATCTTGTAAATTTATCATACCTTATTATTAAGGCATCGGTATAGTATTACACTCTTGGCCGAACTAAAGGATAATGTGTGGAAAGTGTGTAGTTTTGACAGTGTTTAAAATTTATTTTTTTTTCTAGTAAACCGTTGATAATTATAAAAGACATACCTACTGAAGACTTACAACTGGGCATATAATACGTACTTCTATGTGTAAAATTTATTAAAATGTCTTATTATGTAAACAGTGTTACATTTTCTTCACACTATGCAATTTTTACTACACACTTACTTGACTTTACCTTACATATAACGTCACTTTTTTCCAATAGTAATGGCGTTGCAGCCCGTTAAGTGATGCCTAGCGACACTTACCGGATCTGATACTGTTAATTATGGTAACCAAACTCGTGCTGGACAATATGAAATACAATTAAACGGTGCTCAAATTTAATGAAAAATAATTATCAATCAATAATGTCAAATGTTAAAATGTCAAACAGATTTCCTTCCCAAGCATAAAATATTCCGCCATCTATTGATCATACACGGCAACATTCAGCATACATATTTCGTCCTTTGGTAAACAAATGCGTAACTATATCGGAATAGCTGTGGTTAAATTAACAAATGATTATCTCCTAACACACCTTTACGTTATGTTATATACGATTACTCTGATAATTTGTGATTAATAAAACGGTTCTAAAAATAACATACTTTATTCACGACCTTATTTCTACAACTTCTGTACATCAGTTCTGCCAACCTTTTCTACATTAAGTACCTTACCTAATATCCTACATCCTTCCCCTTAAAGAGAACGTTTTAATTTAGAACTACAAATTCAGTCTCTGAGGTGGCCTTACTTTGCGACCATATGAGGATGTTTTCATACTTTGGTTTCCATCAGAGTCTGATTCTGTACTTTCTGTTTCCTTATCTAAAATATCTTTATTTTCCTTTATATTTTGTGTACTGGTTTCAGCCTCACTTCTTATATCTAAATTTTCATCTTCTTTATCTAAATCTAAATAACATTTAATTTCTTCCTTTTCCTTCCTTTCGCCAGAAACTGCTGCGGTTGGAGAGCGGTCTCTAGCAATTCCTAGATTTGTATGCATTTTCAAAGGTTTAATGAATCTTCTGTTTCTAACTAAAACAGATCCGCTATCCAGCCTCAGTTTATATGTCTTATCTCTTAATCTACTTAAAATAATACCAGCGTCCAGGAACTTTTTGGTTTAGTTTGAACATAGACTCTAGTGTTTTTAGTGAGTATAGATAATTCCTTGACTCCTGATTGGTCATAATAGTGTTTCTGTTGTTTTTGCTGTTTTTTTAATTGTTGTATTGAATGTTTTTACAACTTTTGGTTTAAAGGACTCAAATACATATGGTAGGGTTATTCTCAGCTTTCGTGACATCAATAATTCTGCTGGAGCAATATTTCCAACAACTGGAGTGTTCCGATGATGTAACAGTGCCAGCTGTAAATCCCCATCGTCTTCTATAACTTTTTTGAACATCCTTTTCACACTTTGGATGTGCCTTTCAGCCATACCATTCGATTGTGCATTAGTCGGAGATGACAATATATGGTTTGCGTCGTCTCTTGTTTGTAAGAAAAGAATTTATAGCGTTCGTAATTAATATTCTCTTTGGGTAGAAAATGTTCTTCGAATTTTACCAGCAATTTGTCTAATTTATTTTTATCGTCCTCCAGTATCGAAAAAGTTGAATAACTTCTAAAACCCTCTTCTCCTATGTAGTGTAATAGCTGTGCACACTGTGTCGATTCTTCTTTTCTGTTTATTTCGGTTGCTACTAAATAGTTTTCAAAACGTGCTCGCCATGTTTTCCAGTTCTCGGCCAAGTTGCCGGTCATCGACATAGGACCAATACCTCTATTATCTCCCATTTTGATTACGTATTTTAATTAAATTATAATTACGACGTTTTACTTTGTTAAACAGTATTAGACTGCGCCATGTTATATACGATTACTCTGATAATTTGTGATTAATAAAACGGTTCTAAAAATAACATACTTTATTCACGACCTTATTTCTACAACTTCCGCACATCAGTTCTGCCAACCTTTTCTACATTAAGTACCTAACCTAATATCCTACAGTTACTAATTTTTGTTGTTATCCCTTAATTAACTCTGACAAATTGTTAACTATTGTTTATGTTGCCGGTCATTAGTCTATTATTTTAAATACTTATATTACATCACATTTCTTTTCCTTGCAATAATTTTTAAATAAACCAACTTGAAAGGCTATAAAACGCCGATCTAACCTACCCACTAAACGTCTCTCTTCCTGTCCTTTGTTTTACAGTTATTCCCCTTAGTTCCGCCTGCGTTCGTTCTTAATTCGCAGACCGGACATGCGGGCACGCGGTTAAGCCGTTCGACCATCATTTTCTACGCAAATTTAACACACCATTGTCAATTTCTAGACGCCCAGGAGGCGTAATAAACGTACATACGAACAGTCACCGTTACGGCATTAAGAAAAGTAACTACAAAAATAGAAGACGTTGGATGATATTCCAAATAGTCTATTCAGGCGCATAAATTACAGCTTCAAAATTTACGAGGGAATTAATTCAATGTCAAGTTCACGTTACTAAGAAAAGAAGAAAAAAAAAACGACTTAAAGAATTTATATTTTATTAGAGATGCTGAATTAAAACAATTACCCCTCTAAACCTTTTACTACCGCTACTACGTGCTTTTACTACGTCGCCTCGGCAATCCGTGCCTCTTGTTCGATTCTACGGCACGCCGGCGGATGGCGGCTCAGCTCTGCCTTCGCGTAAAAATCGCTAATGAACGGCGACCAATCCTCGTCTGACCGACTCGACGCTGGAACTTTGAAAATTAATTCAAGCCGCTCGCGCGCGCTCTACACTCCGGCCGAAGTAAACTGGTTCCGTAATCTCCTTCCAGGCGCTCAGCTCAAAAGTAGATAGATTCGTAAGATAAACGCGGGCTTAATTTAAACTTGGTGAATTGGGCCCGGATTGTGTGAATGAAAAAGCGAGTAATGTTCGGTCTCGTTCGAGGAGTTTTCTAACCCGAACGATAATAATAACGGCGTGTTTTGAGGAGGGAGACTAATTTGCGATTAATTTGAATATATTAGTGCTGGTGCGAATGGCGGGATTTTAATTGTTCGTTGTTTTAGGAGGATTTGATTTGGAGATATAGGAAAAATCAATTAGATTTTTTTTTTTTTTTGAATATTACACGTAGAGAAAGAAAGATGTTGAACTAATAAAAACCACTTTGTTAAGCTCAAATGCGTTGATGTAACAATATTTTTGTTTGACTTTACATAAAATAATTCTTACAGTAAGAATTTCTTTTAGTTAACATAATTTTGTTGAACTAAAGAAACATTTTAGTTGTTTGATGAATGAAACGAATTTTCTGCTTGTATTAACTCAAATAATTCATTTAAAATTACTAAAATGTCATGATCAAAACTAAGCTTCTTGGTAGTTGTTTCAACAAAAAATTATGGTTAATCAAACACATACAATACATTAAATTAAGTGTTCCTATATTTTTAACTTTAGGAGTATATCTGAAATTCGCATTTTCTTATTTTAGCTATACTGAAATTGTTAGGAGAACACTTCACAGTAGTATATTTTGAAAAACATTTTTAATTACTTTAACAAAATTCGTTCTATTGATATAACTATATTAGATGTTCCGTAATGTTTGTTGCGTTAACTAAAATTTTAATTAATCTCGCAAGAATACCGTATAATGAAGGCAATCATATCGTTTTATTAATTTAACAAATCCAATGGGTTCACGTGTATAACAGTTTTCTTTCACATAGTAGCAAATACGTTAAATATAGATAGATATGTATTTCAGAAATCGCAGTGAAGATGGCGTTCCTTCCATTTCACACCAGCAAATGACACATAAGGGTCATAAAGCACAACAGTCAGAGTTAATATAATATTAATCTAGTGCATTTGCCAGTCAAACATTCAATAGAAGTTGCGACCATAAAGCAGCGATTGGTGGTGTGCAATGGCAGTGATGTTAGTAAAACTGCTATTTTTTGAGGGTTTTAAATATATCCCGCCTTACAGATATTTTACACTTTATGTTGTGAATGATAAATGTACAGTACCAAGATACTTGAACATATCCCCTTGTAAAGCGAATCAAAAAAATGCCCGACAGGTTGCTGTAGCAATAAAATATTATTAACTAAAAAGCAATTCTGTTTTGGCTCAACATAATTTTCTTGCTTAACACAACAAAAATTCTTATTTTGACATAACAGATAACATTTATTCAATTTAACTTAAAATGTAAAATTTAACCTAGCAACTTCTGCTTTTTATTTTAATGAATTCTTTTGGTTAATTTAACATGAAATAGTTGTTTATTTTACACGAACACTTATTGCCCTAACAATATTGAATGTTTAAACTAAAATTATCTTGATGGTTAAAACAATGCTAGAAATATTATCAAATCTACACAATTATTTTAACATTCGCATTTTGTTACTTTAACAATGATTTTTGTTTGACTGTATTTAACCCAAATTTCGTAGTTAAATGCGGCGTTTTTTGTTAGATTAACACATGTCTTTCTTTACGTGTAATAACTAATGATGTTTCACTGAGAGAAATATCCTTTTTCATTTAAAAGGGATTGCATTAAAGCACAAGTTTTTGCGTTTTCTATATGGCCAACATGATTTGGTGTTTCTATGAAAAAAGGAATATCATTTTAAAAACACGCATTTCTTCGGAAATAATATATTTTTCGTTGAAACAGTTTATTCTTTTATGTGAAAGATATTGATAGTTGATTCAAGTCCTCTTTATTTTGAACTTGAAATCTATGCAGATTGGCAGAAAATCATACGCATGTTGATTCAAGAGGTTTTTTCTTTTTTTGTAACGTTTATTCATTTTAGACTTAAGCGTACACACAACAAAATGCCGTGATCATTTTCAATCGAAATGAAAATGAATTATCTCCAAAAACCCTCCACTAAGGAGGGGATTTGCCGTTAGAATGTTGTAAATCCTAGTAGTAGTTTAGTTGGTCGCAGTGTCCACCCTGGCACTCTAGTGTGCCGTTAAAAAAATCGTCCTTTTAATCGCGATGTCTCCTGTCAGATTTTGTTCCAGTAAATATACTAGATTAATATGTTACGATGGTAGTTTCCACCCAATTTTGTGCAAAATATTATCTGTTACTGGAATGAAATAGGAGATGCGCCATCTATGCGACAATTTCTCTACTACACATGAGCATATCTGCTCATCTACTGTACTATATGAGGAGAAAACTACTACACGAAAATAAAATGCGATATTTATTTTTACTTCAATGTAAATATTTAGTTAAATTAATGAATACTGCGCTAGCTTCAAATAAATCTACTAACCAAATTATTTGTTTGATTGAATACAGGAATATTTTTAATATCTCTAAATCAAGTAATAATTTAATAACCAAATGTATGAAAAATGGTTGAAAATAACAAGATCGTTTTTTTCCGTGTATAACAGTTTTAAAACCTTCAAGCACTATATACTACTGTAAACTTCCTTGGCTTATAAGTAAATCAGCATCAACTGAAAATATTCCAATTATCTCTGAAATTTCTTTAACCTCGCGCGAAAAATATTCACTTTTGTTCATTATTGTTTGTGTATCTGAGACTTATGCACGTGGGAAGATGAATAACGTAAAAAAGCACTCAACTTGAATACAGATGCTTGCATTTTCCGTTAACAGGCAAAAGTTTTAAATCAATGTATACATGCGTGTCCACGCAAATAAACCAAAACGTCCGGCTTTATTATTTAAAATATTGTTTATAATTTAATAATACTTAAAAGAAACTAAAATATGTTGTTAAATATGTACATAATAATAACATGTGATGTATATTGTCTTACTTAAACAGAAATTAAAAAGACATTATGAAATATTAATCAAAACTAAGGTGCATTCCATTTAATTACGGTTACTTTTCTGAGAAAAGGTATTCTTTTCGTTGAACATGATAAAAGGCAAAAGTTATAAAACTTTTCATTTAATACATTCTCTTTTCTCAGTGGAGGTATTAGAAAAAAAAACAGGAGATGAGTTCTACCCAATCCTCTATTTTATTATTATTATAACCGGTTTCGGCTCTAGACCATCATCAGGCGTAATACGTCAGCAGAATTTTGAAGCTATGCCACTTATTAAAATTTCTCACAATTTAAAAACAGCATTACATAATAAAATAGAAACAAAACTAAGGCATTGTACAAAAATGAAATTGTATAACGCGTTAAAATATCTGAAATTTATTAATTTTATGTTCTTTAAATACGAAAACTGGATATGTATTGTACAACGCATATCCAGAAATGTTAGTGCACAAAATTTGTCAACACAAGCATGGACATTACTTAGAAGCTATGCATAAGTAACTGCCAGATTAGAAAATTGTTGCCAGAAACCCTACATGCACTTGTTAATAACGGAATAAATACTAATTTTTCGATCAATTTTAAAGTAACTTCCAATAATAAAATATTTTGTGTTGTAATTCTAACATGTTGTAATAAAATAATACAATCGAACACAACCGTTTCCAATTTGATTTGTCACTGACAGCACTGACAGTTTGAAGTACAATTGAAGGTAGGCAAGAGTCGCCAATGTTACTAAAGAATTTGCTTAAAAAACAGTCTACTCTAATTAGGAGTGGTCCACATCATTATTATTATTATTATTAATGAATAACACAGAAAGAAATTATTAATATATTTAATAATTTTTTTCTGATTAGCATTCGAAATATTCGTTACTTGTGTATAAATTCGAATAAAACCAATTAATGTTAGTTTATGTTGTTGAAGTGAGGCAACTAAACGCCAATTTCTGAATCTAGTCACTTTATTTACCAGAGTGGGGAAACTTAACATGCACAAAGAATGACAAATTAAGTAAGTGGACGAATTGAATATCGTTCATTTCGATCAGTTTGTTTAGCACGAAAAAATACATCAATTACTCATACCGTTTCTATTTGGGCATGAAAATTACTGAAAAATTACATTTTCCCCCGTAATTTCATATTTTTGTCGATTCTGTTAGTAGTAAATTCTAGTAAAAAATGTTTCACTAGTAAAATTACATTTAATATGCATAAATACTCAAAAGAATGTCGATTCTAAATTTTTAATGGTAAGCACAAAATTATACTTTTTTTTCCAACACTTTTTGTTAAAATTTTACCAAAACTTCTTTTTCCATGTTGAATATTTTTGAAAAAGCAGATAAAATAAAGGTTACATGATTTATTGTAGTGAATCCACATGGGAATATTATTATATGTCATATTCTCTATTTGCCACAGTAAAATCACTATAATTTTAACCGGGTACTTTGTTTTAGCATTTGTATTAACCTAATTTTTTACTGTTTACATCCAACCCGATTTGTGCTGACTTAACACATTTTTTTCTCAGCTTATAGCAGGAGATTATAAACCGAAAAGAGCAGAGCTCTAAATTCGTTGCGCGGGTAAATAATCTTCATGTTTCCAGTAGGTGAAAACAATGGATTAGAAAAAAAAATCATTGTCTATTTAACATGCAATGTAACCGCTGTTTTAAAACGACGAAAACAATGTTTTTTTTCTTCGTCCATTCGCCCTCGATATCCCCAACGTGTGACGTGTGTTATGTGATTCGTCAGCCGGATATCGCTTAATGTGATTAGAGACATAATCGAAACGCGACAGCCGACAGCTAGTCGACCACGTAGCAAAGTAACTTCGATTTTCCATGGCACATTCGTTACGGTTGTGAAAAAGATTCCTATTTTTCACGCGTACCTTGTCCGTGCTTTATGATTACTTGAACACATATCCCTGCCTTTTTTCACTGTGTTACTATTTGGCATGTATCTATGTATATAAGTAGATTTGCCTATACTAGAGATCCATCGATCTATATGTATACACATACATACGTTCTTGGCTCTCCTTCTGGACGCTGGCTGCTGCTGACTTGTTTACAAGAGAACCGCTCTGCCTGTCAGATTTGCGACATTTTCCATACACTGGTGCAATAATACAATGCAGACATGTGCTGCCGGTTTAACGGAGGTCCATCCATCACGCAGGGTTAGTGACCACGCTTTTCACTTTCGCAAAGGCAGGACTGGCATTAGTGTCATTTTCTATCGGGAAGTATTGTGTTATGTATTTATAATTTATTAATTCATAACTTTTTGTGTGTTCTTTTTGCAATGGCTTGAAGCTAAAATGAGATTGTGTATGTATTTTTTTTCTTTTAGAAATTTTGGCTTTTAAATGAAATTTTAGTAATTATTTTACACGACATTTCGACATATTTTATCTGATGCATTTTTCAATTGTTAATATTTTGCTATATGTTTTAATCTTCTTTTGTAGACGAAATTAAATGGCCTGATTGACTTGTATTCCAAATCTTCTTTTATTTAAACTCATTAATCATTTATAATTTCAATACATATACATATACATTGTATTATTGATGATATAATTTTGCTAATAAAACTTATTATTATTATTATATTTCAGCATTTTTTCTAGTGCTGTATTGAATAGATTTTACAAATAAATTATCTAGAAACAACATATGATAGAAAACTGGTAATTTTTTTTTAAAGTTATAATCTTACACCATGGATTTTGATCTTAAAATTATATTTTTTTTTTCAATTATTAAAATTTACAAATACATTAATTATCCAAATAAATAGCTTTTTCCCAACAGGGAGGAAAGTGGACACTCATCTGAGGGAGGAAAGTTGTACTTTTCCTCCCTAAGGCGGAAAGTAAGTGACATTGAAATTATAATATGTATTATATTATAAATTTTAAAAAGAGGTTTACATCTTAAATCGTCGAAAGTTAAAATACAAGTGACTTGAAGGAAACATGTACTGTTTGTTTTTGAGTTTGTGTGTCCGCAATTTTAAAAAGTATACAGTAATGTGAAAAAATAAGAAAATACGAGATGTATAGTAATGTATAAAATTATCGCATATGTTCGTAAAATATGGTGGCCTTGTTACTTGTTGTCCAGTTTACAATAATTATTTTATCTTCATAATTTTAACAATCTCATCGTACAGAATTGTGAACTATTTTATTTGATAGTTTAACTTAATCATTTTTCGCTTTCTTTTCATTCTTAGCCTGAATATGAGTATATACAGTTATCTGCCTAAATTTTATTATTTTAAATAACGAGTTTGTAAGAACCGGTCCAAATTTTTTGTACATGCTCTCAGTTATCATGTATTCATACAGAGACAATTTGAAGAAATTAAAATAAATATATTTTGGTAGGCATTAAAAATTTAGGACAAAAACGGACTATATTTACCCATTCTAATTTTTTAAGTAAATAAATAAAGTAATTTAAATAAAACGCATTGTTACTAACCAATGTATCTGCGAATTAAGAAATTTCAAACTGAGATCAATATGTTTATGTGAGACAACAGAATCAACAATCATTCGTTATTCGTCAGGGATATTTTGCGTATCCAAAAAATACGATATCTTTCGTATCTTATCACTCTGATTAAACACAAATTGCCCAGAGGCTTCATAGTATTTCCAGAGGATCTCGCAAAAAAATATCATTTCTCTGTTGCACAACAATAATTCTATATAATAAGCGGTTTATTTAATAACTTCATGTTATTTCCTTTGTTTTTTTTTTCTTCTTTCTTAAAACTGCTTTATATTTATTGTTTAGAGGATTAATTTTATCAAAACAAACAGACACACAGTGACCGAATAGCAAAATATTTTTTTGTCACAATAATTGCACCTTAAACTTATTTTTATTGTAAGTTCAAAATGTTAGACTTCAAATATTTCATAATTTCCTAGATTTACATCACGAAACACGTGATATTTTGCTGTCCCTTCGATAAATGCGGTCCATACATTACCCAAAAACGGGTACCCAATGAGTTGCATATTTTTCCTCTCCTCTTTCTGTTACATTTTGTTACGTGTCTCGGACATTCCATAGATCTGTCACTTACCGATATTATAAATGGTCCAATTTTTGTGTCGCTGCACAATGATCGCCACCGTCCATGCACACATATACGTATTTTCGGAAATATGATATTCCGACGATTTGGCAAATCGATTGTTCCGGCGAGAGATTATTATCGGCGTTTTGGGGCTATTGTGCAGAAACCTATGGATTCTATACGATATACTAGGTATAGTATGTTGGAAGCGTAGTAGTAAATGCACTAGTAACCGTCTGACTTTGTTTAGTTATTTGAATATGTATTACAATAAGAATTAGAACAATTTTGTTGCAGTTGATTCACACTGTTAGAAAACAGGGTTGAAATACATTAACTTTTGAACGATGACAAAAATACTCCCATCCATGGCATTGACCACACTTCAGTTACTCCCGATGGTGATAGCTTTGCTATTGAAATGAGCGTCTAGTTTAGTGGAATTTGTGTTGAGGTGTTTTCAATTGTGTATATTATATTTTGAACGTTTGCTATTGACTAAAATGCGTGAAGTAATATTATTTCAATAAAATTACATATGACCAACGAAAATGAAGTCTATAACTGATCGCTACATTCGTTCTTGTAACGCCAGTCGTCTAATTTCTCTGTTGCTTTTAATACGATGGCGTCCCTCAATAAAAAAAAAAAAGTTAACAAACTATTGTGCTCTTTATTGCGCATACCTACAGAAAATAATACAACAATTAACAAATTAATGTATTTCTGCTATTAACTGTAATAATTAAGAGGAATTTTTCCCAAGAATTTTTTTCTCCTCACGCAGGATTCGAACCTACATCCTCCCGTTTACCGGACGAATGCTTTACTAAACAGAAATACATCAATTTGTTAATTTCTCACTGTAAAAAGCTTGCAATCATTGCATATTTGCCGTCCTGTCGGCCTTTCATGATCTAATATTGACGTATTTCGGTTAAACGCTCAAACTTACATCTCCTCTTAGCTTAATTGGTAAAGCACTCGTCCGGTAAACGAGAGAATATACTCTCTGTCTATCTTATGTTTTAACCAACGTCATTGATGTATCATATTTAATAAAGACAATCCTCTGATTTGACTATTTTTCTCAAGTATTGTTATCTATTGAAAAAAGAAACAAAGTTCCCGCTTGTCTCACAGAACAAGACGCCATTTCCGGTTTCTATTATGGCACCTGTCAGTTATCAACTCCAACTTATAGTGTCGTTAGTTTGTGTATTTGGTTTATTATTAGTTATTTCTTGCCCGTTTTTTTCGCTTTCTTTCTATATTTTGCGAGAAAAAAATGTTCTTTTTAGAGCACAGAGCCTTCTGTAAAGTTTTCAGTAATGTAATATGGTTTGAACGCAAAATTGAACTTAAACTCAAAATCGAATTTAAACTAATACTGAAAACCGCGCACAAGATATCCTGTTTATACGGTTTTTAATTTGACTCAGAAGTATCGATTTGATCCATACGGACAAAAATCGATGACGTTGGTTAAAACATAAAATAAACAGATAGTAGGTTTGAATCCTGCGTGAAAAGAAATTTTTTTCTTGGAAAAATTGATAGATAATGCTAGAGTTAAAATTATAAAGTTAGGTAAAGTCATTTTTGTAGAATTTTAATTTTTAATGTACATTAAAAATAAAAGTTAGATTTGCATTTATTTGTCACCCAGAATATAGAGCCAGGCCCTTGTCAGAAATACGGTACTTAATTGTTTACCTATGTGTCAGTTATTTAAAATGAATAATTCCATCTAGATCTAGCTAATTTATTCTTGAAAAGTATAAACTATGTTTTCAATTACAGATTGGATTTAATACCGACTTAATTCCCACACAAACAGATAGTATTCGGGGTTCCCAATTAAGTTTGACACCTAGTATTACTCTTATGTTATTATTATTTATATTGATATCGATTTATCTATTTTGTATTAAATTGAATTTAAAAAAAAAATTACATAGCAACAAATTTAGGGATTTTGAGATCTTTGCACAAATGATGATTGTATGTGCTGTTTGCGTGCACTGAGAAAAATGTTTAGTAATAGGTATTAAATATTTAATAACCTCAAGTAAAAAGTTCGCCTAAATAGGGGACAGATATACATATTGCTTATTATAAGAGCTTCCATGTTTCTGGAGTCTACTATCTATGAGAAGTGAACTTGTTTACTTGAAAAGCGGTTAATTAGTTACAGGTTAACTTTTCTATATAATGGAAATGAGGTCACTGTTCTGAAACAATTGAACTATATTCTTATAACAACTAACTTGGCTACTTGTGATAACTACTTAATGTTACTGTAAAGGTAAAAAGGTTAATGTATAGCAAGTAGCTAGTTTGCTTGTAGTAAATAAACTGTGTTGTTATTGTAAAGCAAAATTATTATTAAAACAAGTAACCGCGAAAGGGAATAATGAATATGAATATGGAATCTATTGAAATGATTAATTGCTCCAACTAACTTCCTTACTTATGGTAGATATATGCGTTTATCTGCGGCAATTAAACCATGTATTCGATGTGGGTATAAAGGGTGGAGACAATGAAATGCACGGCGGTCTGTTTTATATTTTATTTCTTGAATAGAGGAACAATAACAATGCAATGTTAATTAAACAAAAGCATTATAAATTTCAAATATGTACCTAACATATATTAAAAACACAGCAATATTTTTTATAATCCACATTGCAAATTACAAGATGAGGTGGGAACATGACTAGCGTAACGGCGTATCACATGCAACAATTACTGGCACATCTCGGGTTTTCGCGTTCTATAAGCATAAAAAGAATTTACTGATTACATTTTCTCAGAAACGATTGCCGAATAATGTAACGGCTGATACGAACGTTGACGATTTTGACCATATAACCAATATCGAATATATATAAATCGAATATCCTATCTTCCTATCTACCATATTGATTTCAAACAACAAAATCACAAGTACAACCAGATCACAACTGATTACCACCTGACTACAACGACACTGGCACTGGTGTGAAACGCGCGAAAGAGGTAATGATGTTATTGGCTAAAAGATAGCGTCCCTACGAAATTTTACGATTGGGATGCGATGCTATACGACATTCTAGCAAACAGTTCACTAAGGATAGATATACATTTATTTAAATTAGCTGTACTATTTCCCTAAATAGAAAATAGTATAGTATTTACTTGCCACAAGGTATCCATATCATTATCCCAATAATATTCTTCTTTCTTATAAAACAATTTATTGAATCCAATTAATCACAATATTTAAAACAGAAAACTCTTGGCAAAAAGCATCATTTTATTCCAGCAATTAATTAGGAATAACAACGACAAATCAATATTCACTTCCTGTAAATAAACTAATCTTAGCAAAACAGTTTATTGGAACATTTTTCTCGGTGTGCTGATATAACACTATGAGGTCTAGACAGGAAATTTTTAACATATTTTGCAAATATTAACACTCCTAAAATTGATCTTAGTGGTATTCCTTGCGCAATAATAGTATGAGCTGAATACATACATGTTCTTACCGCAATTGAATTGATTCATTTTCTCCGTCCGTTAAAACTGTGACGCGGTTACAAAGTGGATTTGCGACGTTTGGTAAAATCTGTTGGTCTAGAAACAAAAGCTTAAAATTTAAAGTTAAATGCGATGGTCCGAAAGTATGGAGTCCGTTACAGAGACGAGTAGTTAGTTTGTATCAAAGTTTAGTTTAGTTATTATACTTAGTAAAAATGTTAGTTATATTCATAATCATACCTGGTACCTTCAATTACCCCCATAGTAGTTTGGGTTAAATAAATTAGCAAAGGTTATAACGTAAATGATATTTTAATTTTAAATTACCGTCTATTCTTTAATCTGGTTAAGTTGTGGCAGTGTCATACGGCTGCCGACTGCAACGCCATCTACTATTTTCTTAACTAGAATGGGCTTTATACAAACGAATACGTGTTGTACCTATGAATGTTGGTTATTTTTATTTTCATTTTATATATTTACGTTTGTAGGTAGTTGGTGGCACTGTGTGTTTGTGACGATCAATTATCCGTCTTTAACTATCGTAGAAAGTGGTAATAATTAGTGGCGGAGAAGAGGAGATTTATTTTCAGTGACATAAATTACATCTAACCATTTCCAGGGAGAGAGATAACGCAGGCCAATAATAATTAAACCATCAAATTCATTATGATAATTTATTATGGTCCTTTGGACGTTCGTTACGTGAACTCGTGCGGTACGCGAGACGCGGGACTCCTTCTGTATTTATAAATAAAACGTTATGGGGGGAGACGCGGCGTTCGAATTAGCGCATAATTCACGTTTAATTGCGGCACCTTTCTGGCCGATCTGCCCCGTAATCAACGGCCACCGCCCGGTTTATCGTCATGGCATTGGTCAATGACTTTGCGAGACCGGCGTTCGTTTGCTTTTGTTTGGTCCAAATACGACAGGGCAAAAATAGCCTACCAGGGAGAGTACGTCTGGTCAGTGGTTAGAAGAATGTTGACCTCTGCGACTCTTCATACCTACTGTACAATCTGTGTGTGTACCGGGAACTCATGAAGTCGGTGCTAAAATTATACTGACTGGCCTTTTTTTCACAAATCCAGAAGCATAGAACACTGATGATCGCTGTACTAACAACAGGCGTTAATTCGTTTCATGTACACACGAAAAGATCACCTTTTTTGATAATTCCCCACACTAAGTTGGGGCAAATGTACATAAATTTAAGAAAAATGTCGAAGTGTTGGAAACTTTCCCATAATAAAAGTTATTTTACGTAAATATTAATGGGACAATTTCTCTTTTTTAGAAAAAAAAATGTTAACATTGTAATATTGCTAAAAAAATATTAATATCTCTCAGAAACTTAAAATTTCTTACAATTTGACAGTTATAAATAAAGCAATTTTCAAGTGGCAAGGAAATAAGATGCGCATGCGTATCATTAGAACGTTGTGGTTCGATTCAGGTAGAATTTACATTTTGTTCGGTCACACGTGATTCTGTTTTCTTGTTGGTTGAAATTATTATACTGACTATTAAAAAGTGGTATTAATTCATATTAGCAAAACTAGCAATTTTGTTGCTCTCTTATTTTTTAAAGTCTTTTGTGCACTCTGCTACAGTTTTTTAGAATAGAATAGAATATATATTTATCCCATATAATTAAAAAGCATTACACGAAACTTCACGTGATAAGTATAATACAATAAATATATACAATGCAATTACTATATAAGCATATGCTCAATCAATAGGTAACTAAGCCAATGCATCGCCTACGGATGCCAGACATTACAGCACTACAAAGAAAATTCATTCATTTACAGCCTAAAATATTCTTCAAGGAGTATATCATATGGTTTAAAAGAATGACTTAACAGTACGTTTAAATTATTTTCACTTTCTATGGATCTCATATTCTGAGGCAAAGCGTTAAAAAGTCTTAAAGCCAAAACATTTGGGAATTTTCACGTATATTTAATGTATAGGAAGGAATATGAAAATTTAATTTAAATCTGGTGTTATGTGCATCGAAATCACTGTTTCGGAAGAATTTATTTCTATGTTTACATGTGTAATGTATTAATTCATATACAGGGTATTCCACGTAACTGGTTCATTAAAAGTTTATGATGTTCTATTATTTACTTATATTTGAGATTTTGGCACCAGTATCTGTTCGATTGGAACTATAAATGTAAAATACCTTAACCAAAATATCACTTCCGGTTGACCGGAAATGGATGTCAACTTTCTTATTTTAAATAGAATGATCTAATTTTTTATTCATTTTTGGATTCTACAACTATAAATACGTCAGTTTTCATTAGCTATTCCTATAGCTACATGTTGCCGTTTTTGAGTTATTTAAGTTTTTCTTTTTTTTTTTTAGTCATAATCATTGCATCATTGAGAAATTAATATCTCGGTTAATACTGCAAGTAGAGACTCCAAATTTGCTATGTTATGAATGTAGATATTACTCTAAGAAACGGTAAGCACACTTTATATCCTAACATACAGGGTGTTCAAAACTGAGGAACAAAGTGACATATTTTCAAATGCCATTTTTTTAAATAGAACACCCTGTATTTTAATTCGGAATTAGGAAGTAAATATCATCCCCTATCGCTTTATATGAGCATTCCCTATACCTATCTTTAATAGATTTTGAGATATGAGCGACTTTTTGTTAAACAGACTAAGTAGCCCTAAAATCAACAACTTGCTTTAAGTTTCTTATTTGATAACATAATGAGTTCATTTTCTTTTTTAGTTGATTACAATGTGAATTCCATTTTAGTGTTGAATCAAAATTTATCTCTAAAAACTTTGTTTCTTCTACATTCTCAATTTCTTTATTTTGGGCGAATACATGTATGTCTAGGTCTTTTTTGTTGTGTACATTATGAAAGATTACAAATTTGGTTTTTTTCAGCATTTAAATATAATTTATTATTGGAAAAACCATGTTGTCACACTTTCATAATATGTTCGCTTTATTTTCACTCTCAGTAATATTTTCACCAGATACCACTGCACTGGCATCATCAGCATACATTACTATGCGAAAATTAGAAACAAAGTTGATTACAGCATTAATAAAAATAATAAACAACATAGGGCCCAAAATGCTTCCTTGCCGAACCCTCCTTTTAACAGATAAATCAGACGACTTAATGTTATTCATAAGGGTTTCGGTTTTATGTTTAACAATTACAAATTAAGTTCTTTCATCTAGGTATGTTTTGAACCATTGAGCTACAACCCCGCGGATGCCATACTGTTCTAATTTGGTCAACATCATATTATGACCCACACAGTCAAAAACGCGACTTAAGTCGCAAAATATTCTAACTGGAAGTTCCCCATCGTCTAAGTGTCTTACCATAAGTATACTACTAATTTGAACCTGGAATATCCTAAACAACTTACATGCAGGTTGGAATTAATTCAGTGTTATCTTGTTCAAAACTTACCCAAATATTGGAACTAAAAGCTCTTCGTTTTTCACATCAAAAAAAGAAAAAAGTTATTGCATTCATGAAAATAATTGATTCTTACAAAGGATGACTAAGATAAGTAAGTAATGTTTTACATTAATAAATACTTCCTCTTATTTACTTATCAATTATTTAAACAGTACATAATCATTTACTTTTGCTTTTTATTTCTCTTTCCAAATCTATGTAGTTAACAACTTATTATTATATTATAGATACGGTGTGTCTCCGGATGGACTGAACAAGGGATTTTTTTTTATTTGGAACTTGCCGCAAAAATGTGATTCTTTATAAAATGTTTTGCCTGTCTCAAAACCACCAATTCTGAGACGAAGAGTTATATATTCTTTTTAGTAGCTGAGAAAGTTATAAAGTTTAAGATTTTTTATTAAATCAGATTATCATGTTATCTTCCACGATAACCTAATAAATAAATTAAGTTACATATCATTACTTTTTTCGGATTTTCGATTTACGGATTGATTTTTTCCTATCCTTAAGCAAAAGTCTAAACGCAAAGCATCATCACTATTTCTTAATTCACGTACAAAAGTTGGTTTAAATGGTTTAATCTTGTTCTCTTTAAATATGCTTTGTAAATGTGCTTTGCTAATTAACTGATTTAACTGGGCAGGCCTTTTTTCGTAAGGATGATTTTGGATTTGTTTCTACAGAAACTAGAGAACCGGTATTTTTGCCAGCTATCAGTAACAAGTTCTGGGACTTCTTCCCAGATCTTGCGCCCAGAATAAGGTTTTTCGCCATAGTTTTCCCTTATTCTTTCGCGAATGTTTCTGTTGAAATTTTAGAATTTCAAAGTTATAAGAAACCTCACCAGTTCCATAATATTGAACGAGATAAACTCTTTGTTCTAAAGTTAGCATTACTATTAAGTAAGTTTCAGTAAAGATCCAGAAAGATGTAATGATATTGACAAATAACACTTGTACTTATTAGGTTATCATGGAAGACAACAGGATAATCTGATTTAACCAAAAACATTAAATTTAGAAACTTTTTCTGAATAGTTTGTTTTTCCCTTTTGTTCAGACCATCCGGAGACACATTGTATACTGTGAAGATAATAAATATAGAAAACAGAAAACAAAAGCGTGGCCTATTATTTTCAACAATGAGGCTATCTAAATATTCTTACTTAATGTACAAGTGGTAACAATTCTAATTTTGTGTTAACATAATTGACAGAAATTCATGTTTTGTTCGTCTTAATACATATAAATATATTATATTTATAATGAATTGTAATAGATTACTTTGTGACTACTGAGCAATTGATAAACAGCTGTTTTGCACTTGCATTATTTTTATGAAATGCTAATCTGGGCATAATATTTGACATAATATTTGAATTTCGTCAATTTAGATGGTATGTTGTGATTACCATATAAATTTTACACGAGTTTAAAGCTACTTTCGCACATAATGAGTTACATTGAAATTTTACACGTGACCATTACAAAGTAGCTTTCCTTTATGGGAACAGTATTCTTTTCAATTTTAAAACAGGTGCTGACAGTTATCAAAATCGTTGATATAAACATAGTAAATATAAAGATTTAATTTGTAAATATCCTTTTTGAAAATTAAATGAAATATGAAAACTCGTTGAAAACCGTTTTTATTTCTTTATTGGTTGGATTATTAATTTATATATTTTTTAAATAGTTTGAGCTGTTACAAAATCCTCAGTTAAAATAATCTCTGGGTGTCTGTTAAAATGATAAAATATCATTCTTGGTTGAAATGGCAAAATCAATAATATTTAAGTAATCAAAAATTGAAAAACTTGAAAAATGTTAAGGTTAATATGAAAATGTTAAAAAAGTGAAAAAAATATTAAAACGAAGAGAAAAATAATACGTCTGCGGGTTGAGGATAAACAATTTTTCGCATTTTTGTATTTCGTGCTAACCTCTCCCCTGTAATTTTTTAAATTCTCGATTGCTAAATATTCACTTTTTCATTTTAATTTAAAAATTTCGATTTTGCTACATAACCTAAAAATGACATTTCACAATTTTAAGATACAATGAGGGACGATTCTACCAAAGATATGTTTTATTTAACTACTCAATTTTTTTCATTGTAATTTACTTTTAAATAAGTGAAACTTCTATGGAAATAATCACTACCTTAGAAATTTTACTTGTGAAAATTTCAGACTGTATAAAAAAAATCTTAGAAAAGTTACCCGTATTTGGAATTTCACTATGAATATTCCAGAAAAATGAAAAAAAACCTTCAACCTATAAAAATTACTTATAGTTAGAAGAATTACTTCTAAAAGTACAAAACCTGTACCCTTTTAGGGGCATAAGATTTCCAAATTCGTACAGATACAAATTTATTTTATTAAAAATCTTTTAGTGTGTAGAAATTTCTAACAGTTTTATAATGAATTGCTATTTCTGAAATATTATAGGAAAAAAATATTATATTATCTACAAGAAAAATGCGCCTTGTATACATTAACTATGTACACACATTCCCTATAAACTTTAATTTTTACCTGGCTGTAGGCGCATCGTGCTCACAGCACAGTACAGGTACTATTTGATGACGGAATTCATCTAAAAAAATAAGCGCATGCGATGCCTCAAGTTAAGAAGATTTATATCGCAATTAACAACGTAATGTTTTAATATATAACTGTACTTCTAATATAGTAATCGCCGTTTATGTGTAGATACATAGTTTCGCGATAGCAAGGCTATAACAACGTAACGATGGATTGAACGCTCTGCTAAGATTATTGTTTCTCAGTACTCCTTCTATTAGAACTTGGTATCAATGCATGTACTTTTTTTTTTTTTTAAATAGCTGGTTGCAACTTTGACCTACGGATTCCGAAATTATATTCTATAGCATTCCATCTTTAAACTGCGTGATGCTAAACATGTAACTGTACACGGTGTACTGCGGAAGAACTGTACATTTGGATTATAATTTTCTGTGAAGAAAAAAAAATAAATCAATGAGTAACAGAATTATGAGATGATAAAATCATTAGTATTTTCGAGATTTCTATCAGGATTAATTTTTGAAATGGAAAATGGTGTTTGCAATTGAAGACTACGGCTTCCATTAAAGCCAAAGTATAACATTATAGACATAACTGTCGCACCTCTGATATTTTATAGACATGTTTGAGCACAAATCACGCCGTACTAAGACGAGTATCTCAATGCGATGTATGATCCCTATTTCCAATGTGGTGATTTTGCTCCAGAGAAAAAGCGTAGAGGTTATGCAACCATAACTCTGCTTGTATACATAAATCCTTGTTTTACTCACATATCGTAGTAGAATCTTCTGTTTTCTTTTAATTCTACAGCAGCAGCTAATAGTATTCAATGCAATACTAGAATATAGTCAAATTTCAAAATTCTATCGACAGGAATTGTTTTCGTTTTTATGAGTTTGACTGTCTTTCATTGTTGCTGTAAAATTGAAAAAAGAACAATAGATTTTTACCTATATTCACATGAATTAAATATATTTCAAAAATAAATCAGTAAGCTGCGTGTAATAATCATGGTTAACACAAGAAAAATATTATGCACACACATATTTTTATTATTTGTTAATTCATATTAAACAAACATAGAGCAATGTGGTAAAATAATGAATGGTATATTTATGTTTATTACATTATGTATAGACTAATACGTATTAAGTCTTCCTATATACTTCAGGCACATTTCTCAATTCCTTTTTTTATAATAGCAGGAAAAAACTAAGACAGGTATGCACATGACCAAATTACCCCCTGTTGCATAAAATATTTTAACAATTATTTTAAGTCACCGTTGAAGCATTGTTTCGTATAAAATGTACAATCAACATTCAACTGTTTTACAAAGTCTGCAAGCTTCTTACACTACGAAACAAATATTAAAATTATTGCGGTAATTTGCAGAAACACATTAATTCGTTATTCAACTGGTTTATTTGGGTTGGATGGTCTTTTGTGGATTAATTCCATCTGTTACATCTGTTTTGAATAGGTTAGAATAGCTACTTACTATCTGAAATCCATAACATTATGTTAAATTAACAAGTATTGGAGTCTTTTTTCTGTAATATCTTCAGAATTAACTGATGACTTTCTTAATTTTATATAAATTATCTTCAAAAATGTTTACCATACGAATTGGTATTAAATAAATGCTAAAACTATTTTTTTTTTTTTTTGCTTTCTAAAGAACAAGTACGGCAAACGGTTTTGGAGTTACAGAAAAAAAGCATTCGGATTATTCTCCCAGGTAAGAAGTCAACTTTTACTTCTCTTCAAAATTTGTAAAATAATACATGTACAGTATCAACTTCAAAAGTTTGTTCAGAGAAAGTTGTCTGAAAAAAGAACCATTAATTTCAAAAATATAGCAGAAAAATCATTTGTATACTTGAGCTTCTTTATCATTCTTCATCATCAGTATGTACAAATAATTATAGATGCTATACTAATTTTAAGTACTGTGTAACTTTTTCAAGAATGTATTATTGTTACAATTGACAATACAATATAATACAAACGCAATGAAATGTAACCTATCATGAACCAACATCTGATTATCTGAAAGGAAATATGCGCAAAATACATACCTGACCCAAGATTTTCAAGCAGAAATTTTGATTACACTTTCCTTTGCAAAACACAAGCAAGGTAACTATAAGAGTAGAACTTTAGGTTGTTCTGCGAATAAAATGCAATGGATACAGATAGAGAAAATTTGTTGAGAAGTTTGGCAAGTTACGGGAATATAGTTGAAAACAAAAATTTTAAAGAAATACGATTTAAACGAAAAATACTGAAGAATCATTTTGACTTTGTCAAGTAAAAATGTGGCAGATTGTTGACATAATTATGTCTAACATTAATCTATTTTGCCAATCCTTCTCTTATATAATCTGAAATTTCGACAAAATCTAAGAAATACTCTCTAACCTCATATAGTTTAGTTTCTGTATTAAATCAAATCTTATAAGTATAACAGGCTGAGTCTTATGACTCTTTTTTTGGAGTCTGAAACACTGCAGCCTCCTGGTTTATACTTAGTCTACCATTTACCTCTGGGTGCATTTTTGACTTGCCAAAAACTGCTGCGTCCAGAGCCTCGCATTTTTGTAGGTGTTCTTTCGGTGTCCTATTAGGGGACCAGTTATAGTGGGACGATGATTCCTATTGGGCTGTAGTAGTTTTTCGGTCTTCCTTTTTTTCATGTTCTCTTAATGTGTGTTTCTCTTTGCTCCAACTCCTTACCATTCATATGATTTACAACAGATTACAAGTCTACAGATATGATAGCCAAATGTATGTTTCATTCAAGCGATTCTTGGAAGGATAAGAAGTATGACACATCTATTTAGTATTGATATAACAACCTGTATCTTTTACATCCCACATGAGATGGAAAAATATTATCAAATGAATTAATTCTTATTTTATCTTCATCATTAAAAGGTTCGCCAATCATGGCACTTAGGTATCATATATAACGTGATAATTTTATGAAGTGTTTCTTCTATGGTTTCTTTAGGTGACGTACCGAAGATATCGTCCTAAAACTGAAAATACGCCATTTTAAGATCAAATTTCGTCGGTGAACGTGTATACAGGCATACAAACATACTTTCAATGTATATGTGTGTGACTAAGAGTACGTTCAAGGACAATAAATTCCTGTCGTACGGCGTTATATCGCGTGTGACGACATCCGCATAAGAACGCGAACAATATGATCTGTGTCGGGTTACAAATTCGTGCATTGAGTGTTTGTATACAGGTAGATCGGATTACGGTACCGGAATTTTGACCGGATATAGGGGTTCGGACATTGTCTGCTTGTGTGTAGCCGCCTACGATGATACTTGAAGAAATAGTATACATACAATATCCCCAATAGGTATTTGGAGGGACATGCATAGGTATGTATGTCCATTGAAGGATTTTTCAATTGTATACTACCGGAGGTAATTTGTTATTAAATAATATAAAAAATAACATATTATTTAATAACGAATTTAAAAGACCCTCAAATACAGTTAGCAATAACCCGGCCTATTCTATAATACATGCTTATTTAATTTTAATACACGTTTTATCTAATGTTTGACACCTTTCGTGCTGATATTCGTAGATTAATTCTATTAAATAACCTGAATGGAAGAAGTCTTTGGGTACCAAACTGAAAGATCAAAGCATGTCGCCCAAACTGCTTATGAGATGGAAATGAAAACCTTGTGATTAGAATAAGGAAAGATAATACTCAATAACTTTCTATTAATTTGTAAAAGTAACATTTTAACAAAATTTTGGAAGATATATTCATTTTACATTCTATACGATGTTTATTTCCAAGGTACAATTGTATTTATACTAAGCAAGAGTCACAAATTTGGTCAAAATTGCAATATTTACGTTCCGTCCTAAACCTACGGCGTACCAAAGGGCTCAACTTTGGGACCGCTGATGTTTTTACTCTACGTCAACGATCTACCAGATACAGTTTCAGATCTTGTGAAAGTACTAGCACATGCCATAAGTATGGTAACTTGTGCGAAAAAACAATGAAGAGTATGTTAATATATAGAAAACAGTTTAAAAACATTAAAAGATTGGTTGGAACTAAATATTGGGAAAACTTAAATATACATTTTCAATTAAAAGAAAAAGTTCATTAGACATTAATATTAAATACAACAACAATCAACTTATCTGTTCTCGAGCACTCTTTGTCTGGACTAGAGATTGGACATTCTTTGCTATAATCATTTAATAGGTAGTTCTATTGACTGAAGCGGTAATAAGAACTGCCAAGTAAAGCTGCATTTGTTTCTGATGGATACCGATTTTTATTTGCTAACTTTGGAAGGTTACTCTATGCTCATTAAATGCATTAACGGTATGTTATGTTAAAGAATATTAAGCCGTTATAAGTTTTCATACAGATGTTTATCAAAGGAAATATTAACAAATTAATGTATTTCTGCATTTAACTGCAATAATAAGGAGTAATTTTTCCCAAGAAAAAATGTTCTCCTCACGCAGGATTCGAACCTACATCCTCCCGTTTGCCGGACGGGCGCTTTACCAATTAAGCTAGTAGAGGACGAGGTTCGAGCGCTCTAACCGAACATATGTCGATATTAGATCTGAAAAGACCGGCAGGACGGCAAATATGCAATGATTGCAAGTTTTTTACAGTGAGAAAATAACAAATTAATGTATTCCTGCTTTTAACTCTAATAATTAGGAGTAATTTTTCCCAAGAAAAAAATTTCTCCTCACTCAGGATTTGAACCTACATCTTCCCGTTTGCCGGACGAGCGCTTTACCAGTTAAGCTAGTAGAGGATGAGGTTCGAGCGTTTTAACCGAACATATGTCGATATTAGATTAGAAGAAATATTGTCTTTTTTAAGTTCCATACCCTCTTTCCATTCATTTGATAAATCTTAATTTTGTAGTCCTTCTTTATAACACCTATTTAATTGACACGTCTATACATAACAATAAAGGAAGACCGTCTTATAAGACTAAACAGACAAGAAATAGTCTACCAAGCTTAAAAGACGATAATGTTGCCTTACACAAACCTTTCGATTGTTTGGCAACAATACAGACTTGATTAAATACACTTCAGTAGTACTTCAATTAAAAATCTATATAGACTCTAAAGACATCAATAGCAGTCTTAAAAACTAATTAATCACAACGTGAGATTATAGTAGTTCATCAACACAAAATTATCCTCAACTAATGAGTTAATATTACAACAATCCATAATAACACTAGCCCATTCTTCATACGCGCTTCTCACTTCTATTACATACGAAATTATCCCACGTTTCTACTGTGTATTATATATATATTATATAACCACACATCAATTCTTAAATGAACATGCAATACGTTGGTACGTAACTGTTTAAGTACTAATTTATGGGTGGACATGATCCTTTTTTTAAAGGTAGGTGCACCTAAGACAACTTTACGCAATATTTTATATTAAAAAGATTAATATATCTGTTTGATTTTTTACCTGCTACATACTTTAATATTAATAGGTATGTCAGCAAGTTTAAATTGAAACTATTTTTCTGTTTGTAAGTATATCTGAGAGGTGCATAACGTTTGTGTATTTTCTCAAATTACATAAGATTAATTATATTTTATATCCTTACAAATCTATACCTTTACAAATAAAGGAAAGAGCTGTTTGTTATAGTAACTGTTGTATGTAGGGATGACAAAACACTGAATATAGGAATATAGAAACAATGTATTAATAATGATTTTTTTATTTTTATTGTTCAATTCTTAGAATCATATCGTTAGAAGGATGTGATTACAAATACAGTGAATGAACTTCATAAGCATAGATAGTCGATTGTGCACACCATTCACTTGCTTACAAAACAGTTTTAATTATCTAAATTTAAGTATTAAAATCAGTAACTGTTCATCAGATTACATTGGGTAACAGGCAGAAATTGGCGCTTGGACATTGTTTATTTGTGCTACGCTACAATCATTACCGCTTACTTAATGTGTGTTGCATTACTGTTGCCTATACAGGGTGTTCTACTGGGGGAGAAAAAAATAATAAATTGTTGTAGGATTATGATTTTTCTGCAATTATCGGCATCTACACAGGATGTTTCATAATCTCGATGCAGCCTTCAATTTTGCTTTCTTAAGTACAATACCCTCATTATTATTACATTTAAAAAATCAGAAAATTTTGAATAAATAACTATTGCTTAATTCCTAGATATATTTCGCCTTCGTTACATAATCTAACATTATACTATGACATTTTTATAGTAATTTTATAAACATCAACCGCAGCCCCAGAGTAAGTACTTTTCAATATTCCCTATTTATACATAAGATCAGAGAAGCGAGTAGCTCAAACCCCCAACCCTTGAGTAAAGGGGCGCGACATTTAGGGAAAGTCGCGACAATATACACAAATTTTAAATGATAATTACGATACAGGGAATATTTTGTATAACAGGAAAGGGCGCCAAATAGAAGCCCAAAATAATATATAAATAATGTAAAAAAAATTTCGCCATCATATTGGATTCAATACCTGATGTAAGCCATAAAGATTAGCTTGCTATGGTTGTAAGATTTGTTTTGTTAAATACTGAAACCAAAATATTGGAAATGACACTTTTTAGGTTTTGTTGAAATATCAGATTTAGCAGGACAAGAATTGGCAAATACGTCAATTAATTGTTTAAAAGCTTATGACATTGATATCAATGATTTAAGGGGGTTACTGCATATCTTTATCCATATGGGAAATCCGCCATTAGATTAGATTAGATTAGGATTGGGGGGCCTATCGACCTCGTTCAACCGCGCCTTTTCAAGATCTATTGTGATCCCCTTTTTCCTAAGAGGACGCTCTCTAATTTTGCCCCTCATTGATTAGGCCTATCATCTTGAGAGCGGCCTTCTTTATGTAGCTACTAGCTGTGGGGTTCTCCTTCCCCATTATTAGAAACCTTGTCCTCGCCAGGCCTCACATTGGCACAGCAACATGAACTGGTGTTTCTTCCTCCTCTTGGCAGTATCTGCAGGTTGCATCATCTGCCAGGCCTATGTTATACATATGCCTATTCAGTCTACAGTGACCAGTCAGCAGACCTACTATCATTTTGACAGTCTTCCTGTCTTTATTCAGTAGATCTCTCGTGAGTTCAGGCTTCTGCTCCTTTAGGAACTCTTTTGCCTGCCATTGTCTTGGTGATTTATGACCACCATCTCTGGACTGATTGTATATCCATCATTGATGGGATTTTTTTGAATTTGCGATTTGGTAGTGCCGAAAGAAGGGTCGGCTCCAACGAAATGGCCTTGACGAACCTCGCCTGGCCAGCTCGTCCGGCCGCCTCATTTCCTCTCACGCCCGAGTGGCTAGGACCCAGGCTAGGGTTACTTTCCTTTGGGTGCCCACCTCATTAAGGGCGCTTACACAGTCCAAATCAGCTTTAGAGTTCCACGCTTGAGGAGCTAATCGCTTTAAGTGTGGACTGGCTGTCGGAGGAAGATAGCGACGCTTTTACCCGGTGCGGTACATCCTTCTATCTCTCTGACATAGTGGTGAATTGCAGCAACCTCAGCTTGGAACACAGTCGTGTCTTTGCTGAAGCTTACCGAAAAGAGCCTTTTGAGGTTCTTAGTGTATATTCCCGCCTCAACGCCGTAATCCGTTTTAGAGCCGTCAGTAAACCAGTTTTGAGTCCGCTCTTACCGGGGCACTGCCTCCCAGTAACTTCTTATCTGGTATTATAACCTGATATTTCTTATCTAGGTTAGGGGTTCGAACATGGCATCACATGGCATTCCTAAAAGAGGTGCTCCTTGAGTTCGTCTAGAAGTTTTTTATAGTCAGCCCGTGCGATTTTACTTATCGGTACTTGACTATGTAAGAGTCTATGTACTGCGGACCTTGCGGCTCCTTGTACAAAAATATGTATTGGTGGCAGGTTCAGAATTACTTCTATCGCGGCGGTAGGGTCGATCTCAACGCCCCCCGTGGCGCACAGGCACGCTAAACCTCTGCACGCCAGCCAACGCCTTTTGGCCCGCCCCGCCTGCCGCCCTTTGGCCACCATGCTACTGCTTCATACGTTAACATGGGTCTGATTACCTTGTGTACAACCACAGAGTCATCTTGGGGCTAAGGCCCCAATTCTTTCCAAAGAGCCTCCTCACCTGCCCAGGGCGATGGTGGCTTTGCTAGTCAATTTTGGATGTGTGAATTCCATGTGTGCCTTTTGATCAAACCATACTCCAGGCATTTCGCCTCTTTGACGTATGGAATTCGCCTCACCTCCTATCACTAGTGGCTGTAAGCCTTCTAAGCGTTGTTTTTCTTGTAAACGTGAGAGCCTGTGTTTTTTGAGTAAGATATGACTGATAGTCGCTCTTGTGTACACCATTTGTCAACCGTGTTGAGAGCGTTTGCATACGCTCCACAGACTTTGGAAACGCGCCCTTCTAAACGCCATTACGTATGCTCCTTTTTCTCAGAAACGCCGTGTCTGATCTCATTGAATTTTTTTTTGCACACGTTATCTAGTACTGTCCCAACAGTTTAAGTGAAGGATTTCATAAAATTTCTAAAGACGTTTTTTTTTTATGAGTTCTACAAAATAGATATTTTCTTCGTTCACTTTTTTGAAGTTTCAATTTTTTGGTTTAAAGAGCAGAAGTTTATTTTGAAAAACGCTTCATTCAGTATATTCTCTATCTAATTCTAGATTTAGAAAAAAAATATATATCGCGATACTTTAAACAGGTTGCGAGAAAACGTGACAAGTATGTGAAAAAGCAGAAATTGCCAGGACACTCATAAAAAAGAACGTCTTTAGAAATTTTAAATCTTTCACTTAAACTGTTGGGGCAATACTAGATAACGTGTGTAAAAAAAATCAATGAGATCAAACACGGCGTTTCTGAGAAAAAGGGACATACGTAATGGCGGTTTTCCCATATGGATAAAGATATGTATAGTAACCTCCTTAAGAGAGCAAGGATATGACAATGAGCAAATGTGAAAGGATGTCATAAAGGTTTGGAAAAAAAAATAGACTTAAATCCTAGAGCTTTTTTTATGTCATGTGCTGCGCGCAGTTTAAATTTAGCAATAAATGATGCTGCTAAGTCGTCTTTAGAAGTTACCGATTTCTCTGGAATTGCGCAAGAAACTTGTTTTTTTTTCATCATTGCCTAAACGATGGGTAAAAAATGAATTTCTTGCACCGTCATCAAAACCTCTTTCTAATACTAGATGGGAGAGTAGTATAGATGCTCTAAAAATGTTACGATGTAATATAGATAAAATATATACTCTTTATTCAGACGCCACAAAAGACAATGATACTGGGAACCTGGCAAACAGTTTGCTACTAAAAATAAAATCTTGTAAGTTTATATGCTCTGTGGTGTTTCGGTACAATGTATTAATAAAAATTAACGTAGTAAAGTAAAATGATGCAAGTCTCCCAGGCAACATTATACCAGCAATTGCATCATTACTAAAAAAACACTGAAGCGTACATAAAAGACAGAAAGCTCAGAAAGAAAGCTCGGGTTTAATGATATGCGAAAAGAAGCTAAAAAAATGGCGAAACCCTTTTGATTGCGATTTTTTCCTTCATTGAATGAATCCTGTGAGGCCACAAAGAAAAAAATCAATATTTAATCACGAAAGTAAAAATGAAAATCCGATAAATCCTGAGGAAATAATAATAATAACTCAGAGCACAACAAGCCTTGGAGGCCCTTCTTGGCTTATATAAAGATGCCGAAAAAACACACCAAGAGCCGCTGAGAAGTGTTGTCCGAATGGTCACCCACCAACAGCCGCATATTGCTGCTTGACTCGCAAGATTGGCAGTGATGCACCCTTTCTTCTCAGCCGTACTGCCTGCCCGGAAGAAATATTTAAAATAAATTTTTATTCTGTTATTCTTGACACTGTCTTGGCTGTATTAAATGAAAGATTTAAAAAATTAAAAAATAATTGTGAAATATTTGATTTTTTGAATGATTTAACAGGCTTTTTTTAAAATTAGTTAAATCGAATAGATTAGTAAAATGTATGAAGTTGGAAAACATGTTATGCGACATGAAAATAAATAAATCTGATTTTGGTTTAAAATTGCTCGCGTCTTCGAAAAATGAAAATAAGTATAAATTGGATGACTATAATTGCATAAATTAAACGTTTGGCCAACATTAAAATGCGAAAATCTGAACGTTATAAGTGATTGGAGGTTAAAGGAAGAACATCTTACGATGATTTAGCCTTTTTGGCATATATGAGTTTAATATGTATATAAGTACAATTTGTATAATGCCAATAAATGATATTATTATTATTATTATTATTATTATTATTATTATTATTATTATTATTATTATATCAGGAGAAGAATTGTTCAACGAGTTAAATAATATTCAATTATTTTTAAGTGATGCTGTGAAATCGTCGGCAATCCTGAATTATTTGCTCTCTAACAATGTTATATATTTCTTTCTACATTTAGTTATAACTATAAGAATATTTTTGACATTGCCAGTTACTGTTGCTGGTGGCAAGATTTTTCAAACGAAAAATAATAAAAAATCAGCAATGGGCCAACAATGGCTATCAGATTTATCTATTATGTGTATTGAAACCGATATTATGCACGACATTATGATATTAACGATATTGCCTCTAAATTTGCTATAATAAATGCAAGAAGAGTAGATCTTATGTAATTTTAATTATTTATGAAATCAATGTTGTTGCTATGTGAAATGTGTTTTCCTGTTATTTCGTATTTCTGGCGACGACATTAAGCTATCCCTCTATTATGATGATATTATTTAATATATATTTTCTAAACTGACAGCCTGTGCTTTTTTTTTAATGATAACCGTAGAAGTTGTTTGCGCCGGGAAGCGCCCAATTGCAATTTTGCACACGGGCGCTGACTACCCTAGGAACGGTCCTGCCAGGGGCGTCATTAAAAGTTGTCCCACTTGAAGATTTATTTGAGGTGGCTCGTTTTAATTCAAATGCCCTGTATAATATCTTATACAAGAGGAAGGGAAGTACTCTGGTACAACGTTAACATCAAGGGACACGATGGACAAGTGTCAATATTCCGGGGATTGATATCAGCAAAAATAAAAAAAACTTTTTCTTGTCTCTAGAGCTTTCTAAATAAATTTATTTCATCGTCAGTAGAACAACTACAAAAGCATACATGCTAATAGGTACAATTGAATGAAAAAGTGAGGTTACTTACAATCAGAGTAAGGTGGTAGCAATAGTATCAAGCAGTACATCAACGTAAAACAGTTCAATTTAAAATAAAAACACATTATACAAGTTAAAAGTTAAAAAATTTCAGCATAACAATGAAATTAATTTAAATTTGAAATAATGTAGAAGATATGAATGACAACATGCGCCATATTGTGACAAACCGCGCGGGTGCAGACGCAACCAGCTAAGAATATTTAAGTAAACAACGGAGATACACGGTTTAAACATGGAGTGCAACCGAAAATTTCCCCGAACTAATACTTTTTCGGTTGCACTCTACTTCATGTTCAGACCTTGTATCTCCGTTGTTTACTTAATTATTCTTAGCTGTTTGCGTCTGCGCATGCGCGGTTTGTGACAATCCATTTTTAGTTGTTCTATTGATGATAAAATAAATTTATTTCGAAAGCTCTAGAGACAAAGAAAAGGAGTTTTTTGATTTTTGCTGGTATCAATCCCCGGAGTATCGATGCTTGTCCACCGTGTCCCTTTATCTTATTACAGTTTAACACATATTTATTTTCCCAAGAGAAAATTATAATTTTTTTATAATAAGCCCGCAAACCAAGGAAATTCTACGAAATACTACGATAATATACGACTAATATTATGGAAGAAATAAAACTATAAGAATTTTTTGATATAAAAATATCTTTAAATGTTTATTTAAATCAGTTATAGAACCATAAAAAATACATATCTTTAGCAACATTGATTACTTTGTAGTAGATGATATTAATTTAAATTTTTATGTAGCATATTAAAGTTGAACTACTCTAAAGGATATAAGATATACGTGTATACATAAAGAACTCCGCGAACATAATGTATCGTTTTTATGTTGTACTACAAGCTCACACACATTTACCAAACCAGATATAGGATGTTTGGAGATGTAATGGTATTACGAGCAGATGGCGCTTCGCTCCGTGGACAGATTTATTGCCTTGATTGTTTGGATAACTAAACTCTTTATCTCTGAGGTACTACTAGTAGTAGTATAGTATCTTCCGCAAATGGCAATTCTACGGCGAGAAAGGTTAGATCGCGTTTGGCTTCACTACTAGGTCTTTTGTTTTACCTCCAAGCGGCGACATATGTAATTTCTCTTTATAGAATAAGGAAGCAGATACTAAGTGTTACAAAATAGTGTAGAGCTGTTTATTTACAGATCGTTTTTTTTTATATATCCTTTCCTTCCACTTGTCAGTTAAATAATAATTTAGTAATAATACATTTACAACTATTTCTAAATGTCATCCTTCTAACAAAACTATTTCCTCCTTTAAGTGCTAGGACAATCTAAGGTAATTTTTGAGCGATAATACCGTCACCAGTAAATTAAATAAAGCATGAGAGAAACCGACTTCGCATACACAACGAAGTTTTCGAAACAACGTAAGTGAGTTGAAAGCAGAACACAATTTAAAAGTTTGCTGGTTTACCAGTTTAATTCACCACGATTCCCTACTGGACAATCCTATTTTAGTCCGGCGGATTAGATAGCGAACTTTTCAGTAGGAAGCGAATTAAATAAAGTTTCTTTGAGGGAATGATTGTGGCTGTAGCACTCGAAGTTTCTACCGGAATAATTGAAATGTACGTGAACGAAAGGTTAGAGAATAATAATAAACAAAATGTACTTGCACGATAAAATTGATGGCTTTCTCATTGTATGTATATAATATTAATACATACCTATTTAAAATTCTTGTACTTAGTTTTGCAGTCTTATACTTGCAGAAAAAGAAGAAGGCAATTATAAATATCTGCATGTGCTTTTTGAAAAGCTTGTTATTAAACCAGGTTACAAAATATAACGTGAAGTACTGAAATTTATGTTTAACTACATAGTAATTACACATCTAATAAATCTGGATGTGGATTAGATTATACATGCGTTTCTAGAAAATATTATATTTACAATTATTCATTAATAATAGAATTATGACGAGAATTGGATGGCTACTCCGTGGAAACTA
>RXPK01003948.1:0-28101 GCA_004143645.1 Protaetia brevitarsis | reverse complement strand
ACAGGTTGGGATAAAGTATGGAACCAAGCAAAATAACTTAAACGGAGAGGATGATGTTGATTGAAACTTTGCAAATAAGTGTCACGAAACTATAATACAATCTTAATTTCGATTTTGTTGTTGTGACTGTACTTCCCTTTCAACCGGAAGTTCTCTTTATTTTTTTTATATTTAAATGGAACACCCTGTATATTTTTTGCAAATTATTAAATAGACCTTGTTTTGCGAATTCACCATCTGGTTTTAGCATCATTATCTGTAATAATGAAGAGATAGAACACTCCACATTTTACTGAAAAATTAATTTTATTTATTCCTAATTATTAACAAAATGGTAGTCATTTATAAACGAACTCATTTAAAAAATGTTCAAAATTGCTCGCGTTTTACTTTCCTGACAATATGCAAGTCTTCTACGAAAGTCCTGAGTTACCTTTTCAAAAACTTCTCTACGATTTTAAATCCACATTCGCGACTATTCTTTGCCTCAACTCCTGCAAAGTAGTTTGGTCGCCTAACGTAAACACGAGATTTGAGAAAACCCCACAGATAAAATCTAATGGACTAGGTCTGGAGAGTGCAGGCCACTCTATGAATCCTCTAACGTCCAAATCCATCGATTGCGGAAATTAACATCCAAAAAATTCCTAACTCGCCTATTTCGTAGTGGGAGGCGGCTCATCCTGTTGAAACCATAAAACTTTAGGCAACTCCCCATTGTGTTGAAGTGCTAGGAATAATGTGTTTCTCAGAGATCCAAATACTTTTCCCCACTTAAGTTTCCTTCTATAAAAAATGGCCTTAAGCTGTTTCACAATTCCTATCAGACATCAACTTTGAGGATGTTGAGTATGGTTATGGTCAGTGGGATTCTCATTGGACCAGTTCCTGGAATTATTGGATTGACTGTTGCTCGTTCATTCAAACAGCAAGTTGTTGTGCGGAAAATATCATATTAGTTGCCAAAATGTTCGTGCTGTATACAAATTTCCATATTCTTTCGCAAAACTCCGGCGTCGGTCAAAATCATATCTGACAGTAGGTGTTTTATACGATGGATTTTTCTTCTTAAAAATTTTCCTACAGATGAATTAGCATGGTTTTGTGCTAAACTTGTAGAGAATTTAGGTGGTCTTCTAATTCATAAATGTTTCTCTAACAACGCGTAGTTGGGTCTGTGGCTGTTGTTTTGGTGAATTTTACCGTTCCGCATACTAAAAGTTTGTGTTTGTGACGGTGAAGTGTTATATTAGAGTTTTTGGGATGCAAATCATTAAAGGTAACTTCTTAGTTCTACGCGATCGCCAACCCGATCTCATTAAAATCAATACCTTCTTTCATTTAAATGCACCATTTCATCGCAATATACGTGATTATAACTTGACAGTTTGCAACAGTTAATAGATGAAATACCTTTTGTTGTTTGTTGTGGGCAAGCTTTGGGTTGTGACGACTCTAGGCTTATTGTATTTCATGCATTTTGCGAACAAATCTCTCATTATTTAAAATGGTGTTAAAAAATATGGTCGATTCGAAAAACAAGGTCTATTTATAACTGAAAAATATACAGGTGTTTCATTAATAAAAAAATAGAGGAACTTCCGGTTGACGGAAGTACAGTCCACAACAAAAGTCAACATTAATTGTATTATATTTCTAACTTATCTGCAAATTTCGTCATACCCACCTCTTCGTTTTAGATATTGCTTGGTTCATACTTTATCCCTGTATTTTATATAGTTTACCAGGCAGAGAGATGTCAATTAATGTAAATAGGACTTGTTTTTATGTCATTTATTTTCTTTCTGATTAGCCTTAAAGGTTTATTATGTATTGTCTTGTTAGTTAAAAACTTTGGGTTATTAATCATCAACATTCATTGAAGTGGCACAATTCTTTCTTTTGTAATATCCATAGTAGCAGGTATTGATAACATTGAATACAGTGTTAGAATTCTATGTCGGAAAAAAAACAACAATATAAATAACAAAAAAAAACAAAATGTACTTCTGAGGACATATAGTGAGTAGAGTGTGATTATCAATGATGACTATCGACAGTTGTGTAAGTATGATATTGCCTGTTGAAATATGATACTTCGATAGTGCTATCGATAGTTATCGATAGTTATCATAGTCCACTATCGAGTTATCGAAGTTATGATGACAACTATATAGCGACTATGTAACTATCGATAGTTGGTCGATATCGATAGTTGAAATTACCGATAGTGCCCACCACTAAAAATAAATACGATATAATTATTTGTAAATGTAAATTTTTATAATCAGGCTTTTTTTTTTAGTTAAACTTATAATAAAAAGACACCAAAAGAGATACTTACCACCTTATTTTAGTACTTATCGTGATTTGAAATAAAATTTTTGTACTTGTAAGAGATTTCTGAATATTCATTTATTATTGAAAATATTTGCCTTATCAAAATATAAATATAAAATAATATCAAAATTCTAGGTAAGTTACTGTTGCGAACAGGCATGAATTTGGATGGATTATGAAAAAGTATTGTAATTTATTTCCAAATTTGAGAAATATAGAGAAATTATTGAAAAAATCTTGTAGTTAGTTTAATAAGTAATAATTTAAATATTTCAAAACATATTATACAAATATTATAAAATTAATTTTTTTAAAGTAGCGGCAGCTTATTGTCGCGGCCTTCGCCTAGGGTTGGGCTTTAGAGCTGCTTGTTTTTATATTATAATATAATGATGATTATGAATTATCAATAGGATAGTTACCGTTTTCTGGTTCTTTCTGGGGGTTAGGGGCATGTACAATTATAAGGCACCACTATGTGTTCATGCACTAAATTTGTTATTAACTACTCTCTTCAAAGTTCACTACTTGAATGCCAATACCTCGTCTTCAATGCCCTCGTGAGGGATGCTGCAAGACGCTGACGCGTCGGTAATCGATTGTAATTTTTATTTTTTCTTAACCTAACTTTTTTATGTAGTGGGCGCTCTGTGGCATTATATTTGGGTGAATTTTTTAATTCTAAATAACAATTTTAAAATTTTGCTGTATTCTTCACAATGATGATATTCCGCTCTTAAACGATTTTCATATTTCTTGGTCTGCCCTGTAAGGTAATTGACTTTAAGACAGTCTGCTCAGTGCTCACTCTAGATGCCAAACATTGCACCAACGTGTGGCAGTATTCATTTTACAATTGCGCTATTAATAAAGAAAATTCTCAGTTGTTGCACACTTAGTGGACCACACTGTATGTACGGGAAAGCAAAGATTTAGCGAAAAAGATATTAGTTTAGAACTGTGGTAGAAGCATTATGATGTCGTTGCTTGTTTAATTTCGCTACACTGATGTAGAAAGGTAATTTCTGATAATATGATTCTGTTTGAGAAGAAAACTACGTTGGCAAAGAAAAATCAGAGAGGTATAATGATTTTAGGAATCATAAAACATTAAATTATAATAAAAGCTAGCATAAAATATTGTAATCACCCAGAGAAAAAAAATATTGTTAAAATGGAAAAAAAGCCTGAAAATGAAGTCTAAGCAATTTGTTCCTTATCAGGCACCCCCGCAGAACTAAATCTCTTTTCTAATCATCATTATGGCCCCGGAAAAAAAAGAACGGGTACCAAATTGACCAGAACCAGATTCGAACTCGCAGCCTTAATACTAGTCGAAACCCCGAAAGCATTCGGCTAGTAGAGGAGTATGCTTTAAGTGAATGATATGGTTCTTCTAAATAGCGGTAAAGGATTAGCTTTTTGATTTAAAGAATCTTTTTTGGCAGTGTACATACTTTGTGCTATATAAGTAGTTGTTACAGTGATAAAATTAATAAAATAATTACCATTTTTCAGTTAATGTCTGAACGACAATATTTGAGTGTTATAAAACATTGACAGCAGGTAGATTTCAGGCGCCGCATTGAAATATTCCATGTGATTTACGGTAGCATATAATTTTTACGCACGGGCATTGTAAATCACACCAGAAGAATTTCATCACAGCAGGTAACAGTTTATTGGATTTCGTATGTGCAATATTCGCCGCCTACTGGTTTTAGTCCTTGTTTAAGTCATTACCGTTTCATTTTCCATATTAGGCGTTAGGAAAAGTAATTTTCCGTTTGCTTTCCGTTTAGCTTACCTAGTAATCAATAGTATTAACTTATTAATACATATGTATATTTGTATATTTAATAATTCAGTTGAAATAACACAAAACAGGAACTAGCTCGCCTATCATCGATGTAGACGTTTCTTGATATTGTAAATAAAAAGGACCTAATATTAACATTGTTGTAAAATTATTTCCGCCCATCTCCCACTTTTGGTTGTCGTAACTTGTTTTCCAAAAAAAATCAACATACAGGGTGTCGCATTTAGTATCCTTACTTTTTTTTACTTGAAGAAATACAGGTTTGATTTTTTGGACAGCCGAACCGGTACCAACGTATAATCGGACTATATTATTTTTTTTAAATATAGTTCTTGCCAGGTTCACACCGGTCCGAAAGAGCTCCTATTACTCACGGAAAACAACCGCTGTAAATGTTTTTTTTTTCAATGAAACTGTGTGTTATTTAAATACACCAGAATGGTCAACGTCATTGAATACATCGGTATCCTGAAGATAGCGATCTACTGGAAAATCGAACAAATGACACATGAAACTTACAGAATTATCGTCTGAATTGAATATCAGTAAGGATAAAATCAAAAGATGCTTCGTTCGTCATAAATTCAACCCTATAAACCGAAGTTCTTACACTCATTGAAGGAACGTGATCGCAAAAATATTAGGCTATTGTTATTGGGCCCAGGGAAATTTTTTGAATGACAGAAGAAGATTATGTTTACCGATGAGGTTTTTTTTACTACTAATGGGATGGTATCATCTCAAAACTGTAGATACTGGGCTAGAGATAATCCTCACTGGGTTATAAATTGTAAGGATCGGTATTTCCAAAAGTCAATGTATAATGACGGATTTTAGGAGATCGAATAATTGGTCCTTTTTCATTCAACTGATTTCAACAAGCTATACCACTTATGACTTAAGTGAGCAAATAATTATTTTCAGAGGAGTTAAATTCGGAATTTATTTAGAGGACTACTATTTTGCAAAAGTGAAAATATATATGCTAGGAACATTTGCATTTCCTAATGATTGTTTAATATTTTTTTAATGGAGTTTTTCTTACACAAATAGCATAAACATATTAAACAAATATAAAAATTAAATATTTTTTATATATTATAAACAACCGTTTTTTTTTAATATAATGTTTTCGGTTTTTGTAACGTTTTAAAACAAACTTTATTTCTTTTAATTTAAAGAACATTATTTATTTAACACTTAAAAACTAACAAACTTTTTACTAAACCAACCAACTTGTCACAACTACAGCGGGTCTTCGCAACTTGGAGAATTGTTAGGAACTAACTCTTATGATGAATCTGCTTTTATAGTAATGAAAATGCTGATGTTTTGCTTATCACTACGGCACATGTGCTGATCTAGTGCTACACACATCCGGTAACTGATATGTTAATACTAGGTACAACATTCGCGGAGATTAGGTTTTAGAAAACTCATCGAAATGTTAAAATTGCTAGTTTTGGGTCTACCTTTTTATGTTTTAAAGGATGTTGGATTCTGGAGAGCATCAGCAACAACTTCCTTTAACTTATTTTCTTAACAATAGTGCTTTAACTGTAAATATACCTTTATTGGTTGAAACTCGAAAATAATTAATTTAACTTTACTTATCTACTTCTATTAGTCTCTCGCTTCTGTACTTCTTTTGGAACTTCAATGTATGAAATTGTCGCAGTCTTAATTTTCCTTCGGAAATTAAACTCCTACCAAAGAACGATCCGTCATTTAAAGTGTATTACGTTTTTATTCTTTCCTAACAAATATCAAAACTTCCTCTAATTGTTTATAATCTATAATAATTATCTTAACTAAAAATGTATATATTTATACATAAAAATCCTCAGTTTTGGATCCTGCTTGTCTACTATAGATCTTCACATATGTTGAATTATATCCTTTAGAAAAGAGAATACGTCTGCGAAAAAGCGAATGTCCTATTGGTGAAAGTTGCAGCATTCATTATTTTTGTGTCGGCGAATAATCCACTTCACAAACGTTGAAGTGGTGATTGTTAAGGGATTACTGTATATAAAATCAGTGGTAGCTCGTGCTTTCAGAAATAGGTGAAGAGTAGCAAACAAAAATTAAACTCAGAGTTAGGTAGAATATACTTCAAAGTATGTGCTAGGAATGTGTTGAACAGTATAAATATTTAGAGTAAAGCGTAGGTATACCAACAAGTACTCCCACCAGTAAAAAAATATATGTAAAATATATTGAAACTCGGTTGCAATGTAGTAGGAATCTTGATAAGTACTTGCTTATTTTTTACATATTAAATATAAGAAAAATATCAATAGTTATATGAATAACGGGTTATTTGATCCAACATTCTCACTGAATTGTAATTTAAAAAGTCTTGTATTATTTTAAAGCATCTTGATTTGTGTTTTGTTTTTTTTCCCAAAATTTCGTAGTGTTAACTCATATTTTGAATGTTCTACAGAATTTCCATGTTTATCTAATGCTATTATTATATCTAACAAAAAATCGAATATATCTTTCTATTCCAAATTTCATTACAACGTAGTAAGCATGCCCAAGAAAATAATTCCTCCAGTACTGTAGAACAAATTACAGAACCACTGAAATTCATCAAAAAAAAATAAAATTTATATTGTATGATTTACTAGTTTTTTTATTTCCTTTTTATCAAAAATGGAAATTTATCTCTTGGTTGTCCATTTTGCAAATCCCGTTTGTCATCATCCTTCCACCGACTGAACAGTATTTCCGACAAATTCATCTCTTCACTAGACGTCAGGTGAAATGGCATGTCGTGTAAGTCTTGCATGTGCTTCAGCGTTCGTCCGATAAAGGAGAGTATGCAGGTTCGAATCCTGCGCAAGGGGAAAATTTGGGAAAAATTCCTCTTCGTTAATGATTTCAGATTGTGAGAAGTTTGCAATTCTTGCATAATTCTCTGAACTGCCGGCCTTTGAATATCTGTAATTGATATAAGTCGATTCGTATATGGACCTGCACTCCTCACTAGCTCTAGAGGTAGAGTGTTCGTTCGGTAAACGAGAGTGTGTAGGTTCCAATCCTGGTGAGAGTAAATTTTTCGTGGGAAAAATTCCTCTTAAAATTTATTACAGTAATTAGCACAAATACATTACTTCGTCAATGTTATCTTCTTTGGGTTTTCTTTTACATACTTGTAATTAATCATCTTCTCGTTTTTCGTGGTATTAGCGGAAATTAAAAGACTTACTTAAACAATTAAACAACAACAGAAAGATATTTAAAGTGCACTTTGGATTTTTTTAACTATATTAAGTGTAACTGTAAAGAAAAAATAAAAAAAAACATGAAATTTTACTTTATAGACTTAATTAACTAATATTGGTTATATTTTAGTATTTGAAAATTTTAAGAATGAAGTTATTTCTCTTAAAGGTTTTAAAATGTAAAATTTCTACTTTAAAGTGTATTTCTTCTACATAATTGTTTTAATTAATGTTATATGTTTATAAATTCAAAATTAAAACAATAAATTCATTTCCATTAAAATATTAGTAGCTAAGTAATTTTTAGATTTGGGTTTTATTTCTCTTTAAGGGCCAATTGTACGAAGGCCGTTCAACGAAAGATCATCGTTGAATTTAGTTTACTGCAAAAATTGCATTGTACGAAGTGATTTCAGCGTTGATCGCTAGTTCAGCGTTAAGATCTGTTGAACGGTGCGCAATGATCGTTCAAGGAAGGTTTAACCCCGGTTCAAAGTCAGCTGTCACCATAACTGTCATAAATTGTCTAAAATATTTGAGCAGATTATTGTTATATTATTTCCGAAAATGGAGCATTTAGAAGAATTAACCGATGATGAAGATCTTTTGCTGATCATGTAAGACATCTGAAGAAGGCAAATTCAAAGCAAGATTTAGGTTGTCAAGAGATAGTTAAATATGTAATAGATGAAATAACTGATACAATTTCAAATGAGATAGAAATTATAGAATGTATTTGTTTGGGTATTACATATGAATCATTATTTTATGTAGGTACATATGTTTATGAGAAGTCACGCTCTTTCATCCCCGAAAATGGTGTTGCTTACATTACGATTCTTAGCTACAAGATGCTTTCTACAGGTAGTAGGAGACTTTCGTAGCATTGATCAAGTTATAAAGTATACAAGTAGCTAGAGCTATAGCTAACCTCAATCATAAATTTATTCAAATGCCCCTAACTGAAGCTGATATGCATGCTCTTCGGAAAGGTTTTTTTTTTTTATAATAATATACCTATAGGTAGTTTCCACGGTGTATGGGAGCTCTAGACTATTCCATATCAAAATCCTTTTACCTGACACTAACAATGCAGAAGCATTAAATAGGAAGGGCTACTTTTAATTCATCTGTCAAGTAATACGCGATTCGTAATTGAAAATCAGAAACATGTGTTTAGATGGCTAGTAAGTGCTCATGACGCTCATATATTTTGATTTTGTAATTAAAATATACAGGCTGTGTTTGAATGTGGTGTTTGTGGGGATAATTTGCGTGTCGCTTATAGCAGTTATGGAATAAGGCCATATTTAATAACTAATATTTTTTTCCTTATTTCTACCGCAACAGAACACAAATAATATGAAGCATCAGTATGTTTACCATGAAACTAACCAATTTTATATCCAAACCTCCAAGTGGTTCACACAAATTGTGTTGCTTATGGGGTGCTTTTACACTTTGGACGAATTTTTTTAACAATATGTTTGTGTTTTGTACCTTAAGCATTTGTTTTTTGCAAGTCCTTGTTATCTTTTATATATGTTTATTTGTATTATACTTTACATGACAATATATAGGTATATTCTCTTTTTGAATCTATGACAATAAAGAATAGTATTATTGTGTTGAATTGGGTCATTACTTACAACAAATAAATCGTTAATTTCGGATTAATTCGACGCATCAACGCATTTATCGATCGATATCTACCACCAGCAATAATAAAGGCAATGTAAATGCAGTGAAAGCTCCACTCACGGATAGCTCATAGGCGGGCATCTATCGTAATCGGACAAATTTTCTATATACAAGCGTTTTTAATACAAATTACTAATCCGCATAAGCGGACGCACTAACAGGTGGACGCGGTGCTTGCGAATCGAAATCGGTTTTATGGAAAACCGGATTTGGATGTGGCGATTAATCGCCGTTAAAACAAAAACCCTAACCGATTTTTAAAATCTGTTTTGAAACGGTTACAATTTTTGTTCTCTGATAACATATAGCGATATTTAATATTCATATACCTGATTTTGAGAGGTATAACTGTAAAGTCGTAAATTATTTAACGAATATTATGCTGTTTTCAGATATAATCGTGAATAACGTCTGTATTGAAATAATAATATTCAACAACTGTTGATGTGTGCCAAGACAGAATAGGCGTTTATTGCGTATTAATAATATGTTTTTGTATTTAAAATATATACCTATTTTAAAAATGCAGACCCTATGACTATCTCTGAAATAGGCGAAACGTTCATTAAATAATTTACAACTTACATTAGTTTTATCTATCAAAATTGCCTACTCGGTATATGAATATTGAAGATCGCTATATATCAAAATGAAAAAAAAAAATAGGAACCATTTCAAAACAGATTTCAAAAACCGATTTTCAACCTGGTTTTAACATCGGTTTAGAAAACCGGTTCTAAAAACCAGTTAATCAATCGGTTTTAGCAATACCGATTTTAGCAAAAATCGGTTAACCGGTTCTTGATATCTGGCGATTTCCGAAACACTAATTTATATGCATTCCGTGCAAAACATATACATAAGCGGACACAAAAGACTTTCTAAGTATGTGAAACCCTTGTTTATATACTTCTAAGACACCCAATCATAATAGTACTTACAATTGGTTGAATAACTATAAAGTTGTATAAAAAGGGTAAACACAAAAAAAAAAATCATAATAAATTCGGTGTTGCCTTTTATATAATTGTATGGTCAGTGTGTGTTACAAATCGCAACAAATTTGGCGATTCCTCTTTTTACAATCTATTAAAGTCATTGCACAATAGCCCGTCACATTTTATTTATGAAAAGATAAATAATTACAAATCATCCTAACCCCGTGTTCCACCTAAAGGTACACTGAAATACAAAATCCACGTCACCCTAAAATTTCTTCGTGTGCGAATATTACATCTAATTTAATGTAAACATAACTGAGACACTACTCTGCGAATATTTGAGCGCAAGGGCCATATTTTCAGCAAACACACAAAAGCATTTATTTATAAACTATGAAGAAATAATACTTTAGGGACACAATTTTAAATTTAGTAGTGCGTATCGAAACCGGATTTCTTGTAGAGTTCAAAACTTGAATTCCTACACAAGGTTGAGGAGTCATTTCAACCATAAATAGCCCACTTACTTAAATCTAACTACAAGGGAGAGAAAAACTGTCTCATTTTTACCCCAAACGTACCCATCGTTTAGGGTAAAAATGAGCAAATATGAGGCACTTATGGACAAATGTGAAACATCTTTGTTGCTTGTCACTGACAATTTCATGGGTAATAATGAGACAGAGCATGTGAAACTGCACTTGCAAAATTAGATATACACGGTATCTCACGACGAACTGCATCCATCGATATATGAGAGAGAATACATTGGAAAATTTCTGAAAATTTCGCAGAATACTAAACCTGCGCTATTGAATTAAAACAAATTTGTAGAATTGTAGGATAGCATCCAAAACCGAATAATTTTGTTTTTGAAAATTACAGTTAAACTTTCGAATTGAAAAGTAACTTTTTTTTAAATACAACTACCTACTTTTCTCTTTCTCATCAAACTGCCCTTATAAAAATACAAAACAAAATCATATTCATTCACTTTTAAAGATAATTAGTAAAATATGTATGTATGGTGTAAGAAGGTAGCTTATGAATTTTTTTAAAATGTCATCCTGCTTTGGTTTATCTAAGTAAGTCATGATCACTCGGCAAACAATCCAACATTCATGAAATGTCACTTAGTTTTCAATTATAAACAATGCCGGCACGGTTAAATTATACGAACGAAGTTTATTTACATTTGTTTATTGTTTATGGAGAATGCAATAAAGTGATAACAAGAACATGTGATACCTTTGCTGCTCGGTATCCTCAAAAGCAGAAGCCGTCACCAAACGCAGTTAAGCGAATAATACAGAATTAAAACACAAAATAAAAACTTCGGATCGGTTAGGGCAAAAATTCAAAAAGATAAACCTATTGTTAATAATGCAAACATAGAAATCATTATTTTGGGATACTTCACAGCGAATCCAACAATGTCTTTAAGACAAGCTGCACTAGAATCAGGATTATCTAGGTGCTCAATACACAGAATACTGCGCAAACATAAGTTTCGCCCATACCTGTTTTCCATTGTTCAACAACTTAAAGATATTGACTTTCCAAGAAGAGTGATTTTTTATAGGATGTTCCATTTAAAATAACAAAGTTGGCAGCCACTTCCGGTACAACCGGATGCGCTATATTATTAAAAATATTTGATTTCAATAGCGCAGGTCGGCTTTACTATACTGCGAAATTTTTAGAATTCTTCCAATGTATACTCTTTCATATATCGATCGATGCAGTTCGTCGTGAGACGCCTGTATATGTTTTTTATTATTTTCACATCAGAAAATGTAATTAGAAATTGCTAAAATAAAAAGGGGATCTATAAAAATTCAGTTGTAACATATTCTATGTATTAAAGTCAATGGGAGATGTGTAGTGTCGATTAGTTCTTTACAAGCCAGCGTAAAGCGTAAGTAGGGGGAGACAGCTGCCAATTAAAGTAATACCATTGTAATACCTATCAAAACATCTGCGCTATCTTCTATATTCCGAAAAACAAATGTCTCACTTTGTCCCTTACGACATAGAAACTTGACATTATACTCCTCTTTAGAGGGAACTGAGTTTACCTGTCCTACGAACAAGCAAAGGTATAGCAAAGTTTCACAGAGATCTTTAAAAGTTTTTAGAGAGTATAGTAATAGCAAAAACTCAAACCAATACTTTATCTTTTAATATTGCCAATCATTATTTTTTATTTGCGGTGGTTAAGAGCTAAAGGGCAGAACAACAATATTCTTTAGTAGGTACTTTAAAAATGATGAAAGTAAAAACCAGTCAGCCCGTCTGATTTTTACCCAAGGTTTTGGGTTTCTCATAATTACCCCACAAGACCCTAAATAAATATTGTTTTGAAAACCGGTTTTTAAACTCGTTTATTAAATCTGGTTTGAAAGATGGTTATGAAATCTGCTTTGAAACGGTTCAAATTCAATATATATGGCATATTATGCATTTTTTTCGAGATAATCCTGTATAGGGTCAGTATTTTTTAAGTTAGTATATAATTAGAAGAGAAATGTATATTGTTAATACGCAATAAACGATTATTTGTTATTATACTATTTGGGAAAGTTCCGCCTCCTTAGAGAAATAGCGTATAGTGTTGTATTAGGTTTGTATTATTTATTTTATATTGTTTTAGCATAATATAATACTATAGTTGTAGTTTTTGTTTACTGACAATGTTAAATAGGTTCGGTAAAACCTCAAAATTTAATAACAGGTATATGAATATTGAATATCGTTGATAACACTGCGTAGGCTTTCACGGCCGGTGTAACTATCACTAACAGCTTCTTGCGGGTTTCGCCATGTGTCAAAACTTTCGCTCGACGTTTCGCTGTTCATACTGACAGCTTCTTATCTCTTCTTAACTGTTATCCTTTATAGTTCAGTTATCCTGAAGAAGCTGTCAGTGTGAACAGCGAACGTCGAGCGAAAGTTTTTGACACACGGCGAAACCCGCAAGAAGCTGTTAGTTATTGAATATCGTTATATGTTACAATGCAAAAATTTGTCACCGTTTTAAAGTACCCATTTTGAAAACTCATTTCAAAACCGGTTTTTAAAACCGATTTTAACTGAAAATCGTTTAACCGGTTTTAGTGCAACCAGATTTTAATATCTGGCGATCTCCGCAAGTGTACAGAAGTGTAATCAATTAAAATCGAATTTATGTATTCGATAATATAACCAACCACTTCACAGCTGATGTCACCAAGCTTGACTATCATTGAAATAGGCAAACACTTCATTAATTTTGTCTTGGCTTGAACCTGTATTCGCTACTGCCGTTTAAACGTGGCACGAGAAATGTGAGGCCTACTGTCCACGTAGCCGCACATGTCATACGCAGTATTTCTGTTTTATAGGCTTTAGGTGTTATTTCTTATTGTTGACAAATTTAGCATTAGAACATGCACATAACTTGAAGTTTATTTTTAACGATTGATCGAAGCCATTAATTCTGGTAGTTGAATTCAAAAATTTTTGAAATTCTAAAAGAGACAGGTTCTTTAAAAAATATTTTTAATTTTTTTGGAGGTGCTTGCACTATGACGATCACTATGTAGCATTTTTAAATACATTTTCTTGCGTAAGAAGAATTATGCTATGACATTAAACTTGCAGCGGATGAATTTATAAACTTACATCACTGACGTCATTGGGGGAAATCCATAATCTTCGTAAGAAAATAAGATAACTAATCAAGTGTCCGAGAGAGCACTGTTATTTGAAAATTGAATTTTTATTGGCAAAAACTATTTTTTTCTTCAAATAATAAAATGCTAGATTTTTCAAAAATTACTGTACAAATGCGTACGGTAAACGGTTTTGGACGGTATACTCTCAAAAATATAACATTTTCACAGTGAAATAAAAACGTGCTTCCACGATGCTAAACTTGAGAGAAATAAACCGTTTTGTAGCTTCCATGACGATTGTGTGGACATATCTAAGATGCAAATTACGCCTGTCGTCATGTGTAGTTTGCATGCATTCGTCAAATAACGCCTCAGTGGACAGTAGGCCTGATATTTTCCAGAAGATAGAGGCACTCAATCAAGCATTGAGCAAGTTTATAAAAAAATTACGACATTGTGCATCATGACATTCGAAGAAGGACATCATCCCATGAGGCTCCAACAATTCTAGCTAAGGTATGCCAACCTCTGGATACATTCCGTTCAACTTGAAGGATAATAATTTAAGAAACTTGAGGTGGATTCGATCAAGATGCAAACAGTCACATGCGCAAAATGGGTACCAAATCAATGGCGTATACTCTGGCTGACATAGGCATTACACAATATGATCAATTACATTTACTCTCTAGCAAGTCATGATGTAATATAATATAAATACCTATTGACTTGTTAGAGCTATTGATCATATTGTATAAATTCTTAATGAGTTCTATGTCAGTAGTCAAAGCAATGCGATCTTGCACGTAGAAATGATTTGCGACTTAAAAGTAAAATCGGTATCAAAGAAATCACCAATGTTATGTAATGAAGTTATTATAAGAGGTATTTATGATAAGTGAATTTACGCTACTCTTTCTTATTCATTACCTAGGAAATGCAACTTTAATCAAGATTTTTCCCATATCCTATAGTCCGGCGAAAACAATAGCACCATGGCTCTCCGCTTATGAGAGCTTTCACTGTACATAATTTTCGAGATCTTAAATCACTGTTGTAGTATTTTTCGAATAACAATAGCCGGCGTTTTAGTGAATGCTAAAATGCTATATTCTATAAATCGTTTTAATGGTAAATAATACTATTACAGTAATATCATCAAGTTTGCGCGATATCTGCCTTTATTCCGTCCAATCAGGTTGTCATTGGTTACTGCTTAGCAAGGAAGACTGAATACTAGTATGCTCTGTACTTGTAATATGTACCATCGAAGGCAAAAGTCTTGACTCAAAGCTAAAGAGAGAAATATTTTAATACTAAAGAAACTATAATGATTCCATCTCTATTTATGTCAAACTTGAGTCAAGACTATTGTCTTTTTATAAATTACTATTGATGATTTCTACATTGTGAACAAAAATAAGTTTTGAATACGATGGCGGGTCGATAAAAGACTTACAAGTTTTATCTTCAATACGCCTGAACTACAATATTTTAGTCCTTGATGCCTTTGATAATTTATTTTCTTTTTTACAGAAAATAAGATGGCAGAAGTTGGAAAAGTGTTGTTATTAGTATCTCAATTCATAATTGTGTCTACAACCTACGCCATGCAATGTAATCGAATATATTTTGAAGGTATGTCAGCGGGACATTCTCTAAATGACCGTTACACCATTGAAATTTTGGAGAATCCCAAAAAATATACTCCAGAGCACAAATATACAGGTAAGCACATTATAATTATCAAAAATAGACAAAAAAAAAAATAGTCAATACCAATTCAAAATACATAGAGTAATGTGTAGTGACAATAAATCTAGAAAATTTAAATTCCGTTTCCTTCCGACGAATAAAAGTGACCTGTCATCAACGTTTGTAGATACTTCAGCAGCAAATGTCTGCGATTTCAGTAATTACAACGTTTATATCTTCTTGCTTAGAAGAGCCTATTACGGTATACGGCACGCTATTGTGAAATTGTGAGAGTAGATTGGAACAAATTGTAACCGTCGTAGACCGTTCTCGTTAGCAGGATCAATGGTTGAACTAATTCGCTAAAATTATCAAACTTAAGTGTAGCTTTTATTACGGTCTCATTTCAAGACTCTGTGAACAATAAGATTTAATAAGGTTACATTTCCAACAATTAATGTTGCCGCATTGGTTACATTTTATTAAAATAATGACATTTGTATCTCCTTTGGGTATACGTAGTCTTTAACAACTTTAGAAGATAGTACTGTGGGGCTAAATAAATGACAAATATCAAATACTAGAAAAAAAATTACTTAAAATTAATTATCTTAATATTTTTCTTATTATTCGAATTTGTAACAATTGTAGGTACTTATAATAATTTATTCACAAATATGATGTAGTATAGCATATCTTACCATAGTTAGATAATTGATGCGTGTAACTTAAATTATCCAAAAAATAAACTTTTCACTTTAGGAGAGACTCTAATACTGAAAATGTTAACATCGTCAATTTGGTTTTTTATTGAATAACTCTTGTGGAGATACAGTTTAAATACTTAATATGGTAGAGGTCAGTGTATTTGCAGGACATATTTTTATCTTATCTCCGTGGCCTTTTGGTGTAATTTGCCATAGTTACTGCAAGAAAAATTAGAATCGTACGGTGTACGTGGTGTTTTACTGGAAAGTTTTAGATCATACTCAAATAATTGTAAACAATTTGTCCAAGTTCCCAGTATAGTTAGCAATATCAATATTAAAAAGCCAGTAGCGAAGATATCAATATCAGCCAGTGTGCCACAAGGGTCTATACTTGGTCCAAGATGATTTCTAACATTTACGAATGATCTGCATCTACTGACGAATGGGGGAAATCTATATCAGTATGCTAATGATACATTATGCATCAGAACGTGCGATCCTTTCGTCCGCGTAGTTTGTTGATAAGTGTCAATGGAGTTGTACGTGATATGAATACTTGGTGCAATAAAGCAAAATTTCTGCCCTATCAGACATACGATTATGAAATATTATGACCTATTAGTAAGTAAGTAATGCCTTATTCTATAGCGGTCTAATGGGCAAAATTTGCGAAACATGAAATACATGTATCTTAAGCATACCAAATTTTATATTAAAAAAGTACCATTACTGTCGTTTGAACCCAACTTCAACATTTTGGGGATCTTCATACTTGGTTGGTCGGCTGGATCTACCAGCTGACCTACTTGTATCTAAAAGGATGATACATGTTTTTAAGGCACACGCATTAATGTTTCTAAGAAAAAAGATTTTTGTATCTAAAACATTTAGACCCACACACTTAAACCCATTTATACTTTTCATACTCTTAGCTACTCCTCAGCAATCAATTATTATTCATTGATTTTTGTGTTTCTTTCTCAAATTTGATGCTACTAAACAAAATTGTTTAGAACCAATTCATGTACGTCTTTGCTCGCCTGATAATGTATTTAAAGTTCTCCCAAAAATTTAAGAAAGTTAAAACTTTGGCCCGACTGATAGTCTAGTGGCTTGCACGCTTAGCTATCAATCGCGGGGTCCCCGGTTCGAGCCCGACGGTCTGCTCTCAAAGTGAGGTTATCGTGGTTTTCCTCACTCCATGGCGAATGATGAGAGATGCACATCTTAAGTCGCTCCACGGGGGCAGGCATAATGCATAATAACTCATGGCTGGACCGATACCCCTGCATTTGACCAAATCTGTTGGGGATGCCAAGGCATGAATGATTATTATTAAAACTGATGAACGATTCGAAAATTTATCTGTTTCGTCTGATCGCACTCCAAGGCAGAGGGCTGCCTATAAAGCTGTTAGCTCTGCACTGGCTGAACGCACTTCTAAAGAGGAAACAAACTTAAAAATCAAATACCGTAATGATATACCAACAATTGTTCATATTAAATGTAGGTCGGGAAACTAATTCGATCCAACAGGTTTTCTGTTCCATATACGCTGTATCAGAATGCTAGAGGACTAAATACGAAAACTGTTCTTTTTTTTATAATAATTTATTGAACCTTTCTGTTGGCATATTGCTAATCATGGATACCTAGTTAAATGATCTATAATTTGTATGTAGTAGATTACAACCTTTATATTAAATTACATGTTGTAGGTTTTATAATATGTATACTATATTAGTGTAGAATATGGTGGACGAGCAGTTGAACGTTAAGGGTGGGGTACATATATAGAATATTTGCATGTGGTGCCATTTTAAATCGCATATAACTGCTGCTAGTGAACAATGTATACAAACCGATAAGTGAGATAACATAATTAAACCGAGTCAGTCAAAAATTATCCATTTTTGTATTACTAACTAGATACATCGTCATAACATTTGTGAATGTAGATCTAGTATTCGATAGTGGATTCTTTAGCAATACTTACAGGTTTGCACGTAAAAAGCATTATTAACGCTTAAAATAAAAAAGAACGTACTAAATATTGCAGTGCAAAGCCAGAGAATGAATGAAGCAAATGCCCAGGTGGTATCGGACGGTTGTCTAAGTGAAATATTCAATTTCGCTACCTTTAATATTGATTCCTTAAGTGGTACATTCGTTCGCCAAAAATCGCCATTATTTTACCCTATTAAAAAAATTGAAACAATTTTTTTTATGAATTTCGCTTTTACTAAAGCTGAATTAAAATCTGATTGAGTTCTGCATAGCTGACAGAGTTAATATTCTCTTTTGTTAAATATGTTTACGAGAATTTGTATGACCGCAAAATTGAATTCGGGGCATTCTTTCAAATAGCTTTTTTAGATATCACGTCATCTAGATCTGCCTTTTACCGATTCATGGAATTCTTTAGAAATTTGCCGCTATACTAGTGGTGACGTGACATCTGTCAAAATAAATTTTGGGTTATTACACATGCTGAACGTAGTCTCCCCAAATTTTGACAGTAAGAAAATATTATGCCAATCACTATATATAAAAATAAAATATTATTATTAACAATTGAACTATAAGTGCGACGTTCTGAACTTACAGTTGATTATTTTTTAATTCTAATTAAATTTTGCTGATTTCCGCTAATGTTAAGAGGTATGTCGATCTGACGACAGTTAGTTATTTCCGCCCAGATCTTGGCCATGTCTCAAAATTTACGCATTGATGTTCTTAAAGCTAATAAACAAACCCTCAAACTTATATAAATTGAAATATCTACCATGCAGGGTCCCACCGGATTGCATCATAAAAATCACGTTTATTTTTCTCCCACAACTCCCACTGCTCTTTGACGAAAAATTTGCGGTAGGAAGCGTATCGTTAGACCACAGAACAGTTATATCCGCCATCATCTTTAACATCCCTCAGATTTACTTATTGTCGTGACTGTAATCAATAAACAAACGCTCAGATATAAAATTTACATTTAGTTTTTCTCCCACAGCTCCTAATATTCTTCAACAACTGCGGATAATATTGGTGTATAAATTTGCGCTAATATTAGGAAGTGCATTAGTTTTACGGCATGACCATAATAATTATATCCACCGACATCTTCGACATCCCCCAAAATTTACGTACTATCATTGCTGAAACCAAAAAACAAATCCCCTAACTAATAAAAATATTGATTATTTTAGAAATATAACCGAAATTAAGAAAATATTGGCATAAAAACATTTCAATACCCCCAATTTGAAACCGAATGATTTTCGTTTTGTCCTCACCCGCTTGCTTCCAATTATGTATTACCTTCGTCATTGATTAGTACTTCTTGATTTGTAATGAAGTTATCGATAGTATAAAAAAGGCTAGGAAATTACATTATTTTATTGTTTTATTTGTTTTTGCCAGGGTAAAAAGAAATGATATGATTTATTCATAAGATATAAAGAATTTTATTTGTAATTAGTGAGTGAATCTTATTTTGAATTATCTGTAAAATATAAATTTCGCACGCGAATGAATCGTATTTGAAGCTGTTCTGAATAGAACTTGAAACAAGTGTGTGTTTTGCAAACAGCACAATCTTGACTCAAAATATACGCAGAATATAGAAAGATAATACTATTACGAAACACACCCTACAAATCTAAACAGAATATCGCAATCCATTCCGCACGCATGTCGTACCCTACTCACCTAAACGATACCTACGCTCATGTAAACAAAAGTTATTTTTGCTACTCTCTGTAAACTGTTACATTAGATAAATATTCGTCTGGCAAAATTATTTTTAGCGGATATGAAGTTCAAGGGATATTAGTTTGCGTTTTATTCATTTCAAACACAAACGTAATTTTAGTATGTCGTGATGTTGGCAATATAATTGTTTATGTCATCAGACTCTTGCCCTCGTAACATTAGCACACATTTTTTGTATTTTTTTTAGTGGAAACTAGCAGTTTAAGGGATAACCGTTTGTGCGTACCATTCTAAATAGAACAACTAGTAAACCTGTACCAGAATTCAAACGTTGAATTTAGTACTTTTATATGAAACATTTATATAAACATAAACCTTGTTCCTTGGGCTTGAATTATGAGTACCATGATTTTTACTTCAGCTGGATGATAGATGTAAATTTATTCTTTTACATAGTCGTGCACATAACATTTTGTGCCACATATAAATATTGTAATAGTGACTATTTTGAGAAAACTACAAAAATGTAGTGCCTTCTATTGTACCTTGAAAGCTGTCGCTGTAATAACTTTCATTTATAACAATTTTGTGACAATCATTTTTTTTAATTTATGACTAACTGTCAAAACAACATAGATACAACTTTACAATAAAATTTGCGATATCTTCCTCTGTCTGCGTATGTCGGATTATTATTGAACAGGATCTGTGGAAAAATATCGAAATTTAAAGTATTTTTTGTATTAAATTACTTGTTATAATAATGGCGGACTACACTAGAAAAGTTCTGGAAAATGAAACGAAAGTCAAGGGTGCGCAGTTTGGTTGAAAGTATCGAAAATGTTAACGTTTCATTTGCCAACATACGTAGCATGTTATATATTTATTTTCTGTAACGCAAAAGGTAAACGCCTATGTTGGTTATAAGGCAGGTGATTGACCTTAATCGATACTTACTCTTTGTATAACCCAGGTTTGGTATTGAAACTGGAGAATGGAGATAATACCTATATATCTAATAGGGATATAAATCCATTTCTTATCTGTATTATCACGCTTCATGAACCACTGAAAGATAAATGTATATAGCTTTAGATTGTCTTAAAGCTATTGTAGCTACGTGAAATCATAAAAGACTACACTGAGAAAAATAGATAATAAAAATAATGACAGCAAAGTTTATAATTATATTAGGCTGTATAATTTTTCTAATAAACAGTAATACATGAATACATACTATTTATTAGATAATGTACTATTGTCCCCGAGTTAATACAATTGATTATATTTGTAATATGTTGTAATATCTATTTTTCTCCGTGTACAGATTATGCAAAACGAAATATGTATGTAATATAAAATAAAATACTGAGATTTATTTAAATGTTATTGTTAGGTTACCTTTGATTTACTGAGAGAAAAAAAGTGACTTAATCAACCGTTTCTCAGTTAACTGAACACTATATTCGTTTTAAGTGTAAGTAATGCGCTCTAAACATTAAACTAACATTAAATAAATTATTATATAATTTTAGACATTCATTATTGCATTAGTATTTATTTTTACAATACTTCTTCCTTGTGGTTGATATAATTACCAAAATGTAAATTGAACATGATTGAAGAACACATTTGAAAAGGAAAGTTGTTGAATTAACTGAAAATAAGTATTACGGTATCCAATCAAATTATTATTAATTAATAAATTAACACAATTTTTTGACATTCATGCTTAATAATATTTACTTTTCGTAACACTTCTTCCTTGTTATATAATTTATATAATTATTAAATTTTAATCAAATCAAATTTATCCAATCCTTGAAATATTTTCTTTGTAATGAATGAGTATTTGTTTAGCTGCTATCTGATTTAATCTAAATGTTAATGTCGCTTTTACCGGAGTAATAGGAGTCTCCTAAAAATAAGGAAATCATTGCTGGGTAATGAAACTACATCCGAATATTTATTCTAATATAACTACGTTATAATCAGAGAGTAGACAAAAAATAACTTTTGTTTATCATGAGCGTAGGTATCGTTTAGTGGGAGTAGGGTACAAGCATGCGTGCGGAATGGATTGCGATATCACCGAAGCACTGTTTAGACTTTTGTAGGGTGTGTTTCGTTAATAGTACTTATCTTTTCTATATGTCTACATATATTTTGAAGTCAAAGATTTGTGCTGCTTTAGTTTTGCTTTTTTTTAGATTTCTTCTTTCGTTTATCATCGTTTTTGCTTGCATTTTGTATAGTTTTTTGTTTATGTTAACTTTAGTTCGTTTATTAGTTTATTTACCACCGATAATTTAAAAAAAACATATTATGATTAATCCATATTATTCTAGTGACAATGACGCTAAATAATAAAAAAAAGAGACAAAACAATAAATAGGTGAATAAACTTAATTAACAATGTAAACGGATTTAAATGCTCCATACCTTCCCATATTCATTAATAAAATATATACAGGGTATTCCGCGTAAGTGGTTTATTAAAAGTTTATGATGTTCTACTATTTACTCATATTTGAGATTTTGGCACCATTATCTGTTCGATTGAAACTATAAATGTGAAATACTTTAACCAAAATATCACTTCCGGTTGACCGGAAATGGACGTCAACTTTGTTATTTTAAATAGAATGATATTATTTTCTTTACATTTTTGGATTCTACGGCCATAAATACGTCAGTCTTTATTAGCTATTCCTATAGCTACATGTTGCCGTTTTTGAGTTATTTAATGTTTTCTCTTTTTTTTGGTAATAATTTTTTCTTGGAATCGGTGGAAGGTGTGAATATCTGTCATTAAATGTACGACATGTTATATTTAATACTTTTTTACATTCTCCACGAATGTTGAATAAATTCAAAATTTTGCTCTCCGAACAGTCGTTTCTATTGATATTGCGTTGTTCAGAAATGTAATTACGATGGCATATACACACACGCTTATGGTTAGACAATGAATTTGACGTTAATTCTATTCAGAGCCATCTGCGAACATTTAAACATAGAGCTACTTATTGTTCAACAAAGAATTGCCTCATAAATCTAAAATCCTATTATTGATAGGTATATGGGAGTGCTGATAAAAATGAAATAGGGATGATATTTTACTTCCCAATTTCGAATTAAAATACAGAGTGTTCTATTTAAGAAAATTGAGTTTTCTGCATTCGAAAATATGTCACTTGATATCTCAATTTTGAACACCCTGTATATTAGAATTTAAAATGTGTATACCGTTTCTTAGGGTTATATCTACCTTCATAACATAGTAAATTTGGAGTCTCTACTTGTAGTATTTACCGAGATATTAATTTCTGAATAAGGCAATGATTATTACTAAAAAAAAAAGAAAAACTCAAATTACTCAAAAACGGCAACATGTAACTATAGGAATAGCTAATAAAGACTGACGTATTTATGGCCGTAGAATCCAAAAATGTAAAGAAAATAATATCATTCTATTTAACATAACAAAGTTGACGCCAATTTCCGGTCAACCGGAAGTGATATTTTGGTTAAGGTAATTCACATTTATAGTTCCAATCGAACAGATAATGGTGCCAAAATCTAAAATGTAAGTAAATACTAGAAAATCATAAACTTTTGATGAACCACTTACGTGGAATACCCTGTATATCTGTACCTTGTCTACCACAAAATATGATAAATAAAATTATTAAGTAAGATAATTAATGAATAATTATTATTTATTGGGTTAAATTCATCAGACTGCGCACCGCACTGGATGAACCTGCCAGTCGAACACTTGATGACTGCTTACACGTATGTGCTAAACATGTTGTCTCTTCGCTTGGTCGACTCATTAGGCATGGGAAATTTATTTTTTGTCTATTCTCTGGTTATAATTATACCTGTTAATTCGGACGGGTCGGGAAATTGATTAGACTATGTTTGGGACAAGGATTTCGTAATGATGCTTATCGGGAAAACGGGATTCCCGATAGCTTGAAACCGTAAATGTAAAGGTATTTAAATGTGTCCCGTGAGTTTCTCGTAGCTCTGAACAAACCAATGTTAAGATTTCCCAACTTTTTAACATCAACTGAGATGAAACTTTTTTTTTGATAGGAACATCTTTAATGCATGTATTAATCATTAATAGGAATACGTAAGACATATGTAAGTGACGTAAAGATAATGTTGAGTACATATATATTTTATTTTGGGAAACGTAGAATCTTATAATCAGCATGACATATACGAATAAGAATATTGTTTAAACATTTGTTTCGTAGATTAGAAGTTATCGGGATTTATCGGGCAATCTCGACCCGTCCCGCTAAATAAAATCTCGGGTCGGGACGAGAATTCCCGATACTACCCGTCCCGATTTAACAGGTATTGTTATAATAAAGGAGCGATATGGGTATACTAAAAACAAATAACTTGAACTGTGAGAATTAGAATACAGATAGTTGTATTACTAGTTGTATAGATATTAATTTTTAGCACCATCAAAGCGTCGAGCCATTCGTTCTCGTGCTAAATAATACGTCGACGACTGTACATGTATATATTTTTACCAATATGTGTTTTCGCTCATCGTTTTGGAGAAATAAATAATGAAACCTATATCTATATCAGCTTACATAATGTATTTATCGCTATTATTTATGCACCTACTTAGGTTATAAGTCATAGCAGCATGCTACAGGCATGCAGGGAACACTTCCAATTATAAAAAGAAAATTCGGTATACAATTTTAGCTCTACCAAGGGAATGATAGCATTTTTGTTAAAACTCTAACCTTGTTGGTTTGAATATTAACACATTAGCAGAAAGTATCTGCTTATTTCAACCATGTGTATTTCATTAGTTTTACAATTTAATGGTCATATCAACGCATAAATATTTAAAATTACAGACATTGTTGAAATAGCACTCTCATTTTCCACGGTTTGCCAGCGGGTGCAAATAAAATAAGTATGGATTCTATTTCAAAATTAAAAATACGACAAAATAACAAACTGTCAACAAATAAATTGTATTTTATTTAATTTCTGTAAATTCGCATTCATTTTAAAAATACATTTTGTGAAGGGCTAATTATTTTTAAACAAATGTAATTACAGCCTCCATTTCTAGTAGTATTAATTGAAGAGAATTATAAACTCTATCAGTTTATATTTATAACTTTTTACCGTAACCCCTCATAGCAACTGTTTACATATTCTCAAAAAAATTATGCTCGTGTAACTACTTTTAGCACATTCATGAGTACTGTTGTTTGAAACAGCTAGTATCTGTTGTATACACTTTTGAATGTCATGTTAAATATTTTTTTTTATTTTTCAAAAAACACAACAAAAAAAGCCATAGTAGGAACATGTAAAGTGTTTTCCTTTCAAAAATTATTCTTATTTAATCAAATTATTATTTGCCGCTTTCTTAGCATTAAAGTAGCGCTCTAAAGTACTGTGAACGGATAACTTATAAAAGACTTTTCTAATTGATCTAAATACGCTTTCGCATTTAATTTGTTTGAGAAAAAGTTTTATTCAGAAGCAGACTGATTAATAATTCTCATTCTCACATTAACAGAAAACTCGCAGGAGTCCAAATTCATTAATGAATTATAAACGGACTAATTGGATTTTTCTTCGCTGAATGTATAAATGTCAAATACTTCTTACATTTATCAAAATGCTGTATTCGCCTTAAAAAGTTATTTTTGTCACTTTTATCTTTATAAATTTATTGCACTTTGAAATTGAACTTTCTTTTAGAAGAAAGATGCCGGATGCAGTCAGAACTAATCGACTCGATTAATTGCTAAAAATAATCAGTAGCCGGAAATTCATTGAACGTAAAATTCGTAGATAAATCCATTGCGAAATCTGGGAAGGACTGTTTCGAAATTGAGACCAATACTTTTAGAACTTTAATCAGGTTCCTCTTAAGGAGCCACCATTGCAAATCACAAATTAATCATTAAAAGGCTTTTATTTTCTATAAAAAATACCGATAAATACACGTACACATACACATTTAAGTACAGAACGAGTGTTGCGATTCCCATAATATGATGCGACGAAACGCGCTTTGCAGTTATTTATGCAGACAAGCGGCGGACTGGAGCCACGTACAGATTGGCACCGATTTCACACGTTTGTTGGTCTCCGCGCGAAGCTAGAGGAAGAGGGGCTATAATATTTCAAATCATATCTTTCTTACACTGTTGAAAATATTACGGTGTTGGCGTTAATTTTGCGCTAGTCAAATATTTTAGTGTTGATTTTTCCAAACTTTGCCAGACGAGTTGACTACGCGTATTTATAGACAGAAATACTAGAATTTCGTGTGAATTCTTTGTTCAGATATGAGGATGACTATTTTTTCTAGACATCAGAGCGTACCAATCAGATTTTTCCCACGGATAAGAAATATAGAAACCCCACCTATTTTAAATACAGTATTGCATTATACGCACACACTGCATTGCACGTTATCTGGTTTCGTGTTTGATTTCTTCGTATAACATATCCAAACAAACCACCAATGTTGACTGACTTGCAAAGTGTAACCTCGTGTTATTAAACGTTAATTCCAGTGGGCATAAAAATTTCAACATCTTAAAGATGTATTGGAACACATCTATTTACGCAATTAGTTTAGACTTGATCAAATAGCATAACATTCACTTAATTTTATAATGGTTCTCAAAAATCATTTTAAAATTGGTACGTTTAGTTGAAACAAAAACTTGTGAATGAGTGGTTTCTGCATATTTATAATTGAGAAAACGTCTTAAAGAGAGAATATATAGCACTAAGAAATAGGAGTTGCATATTAAAAAGACGTTGTGTTTAGAAAATGGTGTTAAAACAACCCAATAGATCGCATTCATTTAGTTAAACAGCTATGTAATTTGTCTAGTCTAGATCAAATAAAATGTGACTAGAAGTATTTTATAATTTCACGTGTCAGATTGGACAAAATAAACCCCTTAGCAATAGACAATACTTGACTATCTTTGCTCGTCAAATTTAAACTTCTATAGTTCTCGACAAAATAACACGAAAAGAGTGTGGACCTCTCCTGAACTATTAAATTAGTCAAAAAAGTGTTAAATTTTCAACAGTGTAGGGCAAAATTATGAAAATGAATATAATATAATAGGGAGTTTATCCTGAAATACATCGTAATAGCGTTAATAAGTAAAAAAAAAAAACAAACAAAAAATAAAGAAAATAAAATTGTGTTTCCCATTCTTTTGTAAGAAATATTTCGTTATATGCTTAGAACCATCCATTATATTTTGCGTTAGTTTTGCCATTAGTTAGGTGGAGGAATGTAAACAAGTGGCCAATATACGTGGTTTAAAGACTAAACCAAATGCAATTTTAAAATTGCTTTAAAATTTGTCTAAATTAACTTTTTGGTATATATTTTAGTTAAGCATAAAACGAGGTAATAAAATTACTACAAGCTGAGCTAAACTAATTCTCAAAACTTTTTTTATAAATTAATAAAAGTTGAGAGGGAGGGAGAAGAAGGAGTTGGCCGGAGATTGGCCCCACTACTCAATATTGTCACGAGCCGCCACTGACATCAGTGATTTCAAAAATAAAAAAAACACATAAATTAGGGTAATTTCTTTAACAAATAATAATAATAACATTTGAGTTAGTCAAGTTCGGTGCAAAGTCATGTGTGCAAGCCCTTAGTATATTAGGAGTATCTGGATTGATTATCTATACATTTGACTATTTCATTGACTTTTTGTTGATACATAGTAATCGTGAAATAATCTTGGATTAGAATGTAAATTTCTTACTCGAAATATATACATAACATTGACTTTATGTAATCAAACAAATGTATCTTTTCTTTTGTCTGGGGATACTGAATACTAATTCAGTTAGCTGCCAAACGCTTGACCGACCAAATGATTTAACATATACATATAGGTACTGTTAGCATTAAAATGCAGACGAAATGATAGTTAATTTCTAGGTGTCAGATGTGTAAGTACCTACAAATAAACCAGATCTTTGTTTTTGTATTTTTTTAATAGGCAACTGCAATATGTAAAACAGGGAAAACGATTATGTCAAGAATATTATAGTCATGGCTATAAAAAAATAAAACTTTTCTTTATGTAAGGTGGAAATAATAATAAAACGCTATAAAAAATCGCTGCTTACAAAAGGACAAAGGCTAATCAGCGCTAGGGGATGTAAGCCTCAAAATTTTAATACCGTTCCGGGGCCGCTGTCGTTGTGCATTTTATTTGTTCTTCTCAAGAAATTGGTTGA